>APFE031681240.1:280674-298958 GCA_000404065.3 Pinus taeda
ACACTACTGTACGTCTAAGATAGCATTCCTATCTTGAGACTATTGATTGTATAAATATCTTGTAATTTCCTCATTAATTAATTAATAGAAAATATATTGAGTGTGCTACTTTTATCTGTTTGGGCATGTATGTTGCTTCGACAAGGACGAGCCTAACTTGTAGGCCTATGGGATGTAGGTCCTCATGATGATTTAATTGAGATGCTACAAATTGTTTTCACGTGTACTGTGGATTCGCTTTCAATTAGGCATCAACGAAGCAAGTTGTGTAGAGACTGAAACGATCACAACCTCCTCAGCTGCACTAACCAATCAATGTTTTTTCTAATACTAAGTCAAGGTTACAATTCCACTGCCTTGTCCTTTACTGTTTTGTGTCAAAGATCCGAATGTAAATTGGATCTTAGGAGATGGACAAAATGACCTTGTAAAAATATTAAAATCCATGGTTTCCAATCAGTTCCATATCATTAATGCTTTCAAATTGACTGGTTTCTACTACACTGAGTTTGTTGAAGAATGTTCAAGAATATCATCTTCTATGGTGTGAGTATTTCTGAAGGTTTATTTGACCAAATTTGATGATCCCAACTCAAATAAAGTTGTCTCATGCTTTTAGAGGTGAAGATCTGGATTAGTTGTTACCGTTTCTTGTATTTTGTTTTGTGGGTAAAATTATACCAGTCACAGGTTTTGTGCTTGTACTTGTTTCATTTGCCCCCTTTTCATAATTTTTGTAAAATCATTTTACACTTTTCTACATATGTCCTACAGTGTTATTGTTATACAATGGTAATAATGCTATTATTATACAATGGTATTAACTGATGCGTATTTCTGTAACTGAAAAATTCAAAATTATCTTGTCACGCTTCCTCGTGCCTCCCAAAAAAATGAAACCCAGTATATGATTCTCTAATCTGATGATATATAAAAAGTTTACACTTATCATTTCAGTGCAACTCTATGTACTCCCTTTCATGAATCACCTGACAGCTTGTGTCGCACCATTTCTCTTTTAGCTACCATATACATTTATATGATTAGAATGGTCAGGTCCAAGGTTGTGAGCCTTTGATATTCATTTGCAAAGATGGTGGTGGTTTGGTTTTTATTTGAATTTTATTTATATTTCAAAACATTTGGTTAATAATGAATAATTATAACGTATCATTTGGCATTAATAAAAGGCAGCTTTATAACGGAATGGAAGCCAAATTAATAACACATCAAAATGCATTTCATGAGAGTCATCTTGATTGGAGATCCTCATGTGAGTGA
Source organism: Pinus taeda (assembly GCA_000404065.3). Lineage (NCBI taxonomy): Eukaryota > Viridiplantae > Streptophyta > Pinopsida > Pinales > Pinaceae > Pinus > Pinus taeda. Next base: position 281,956 of record APFE031681240.1, read on the forward strand.
AGTCTTTTGTCTCCCAGGTTTCAAAATCAAATCTTTTTTAAATGAACAATATAATCATATATAAATATGGTTAATTTATAATTAAAAAAAAATTAACACATCACAATACAATTTAATTATTACCAAAATATATAAAATACAAATACATAAACTAGACATTGTTCACAACTCATTGTTCTCTCCCACTACTTTTGGACTTTGAAATGGGACTTGGATATCTATTGTGCTTCTGGAGCACTCTATTGGAAATAAATGACATAATACCTATTGCTTGTTAAATTTGTTAGTTCTTTTCAAACTTAGTCTATTGTATTTTCCATTTAGCTATGATTTCCATTAAGTATAATGGATATACATTTAGTTGGCCATTAAAGTAAGGAGCGAGATCAGTGCTTGGGCATGCCCGATCTTAAACTTATTTATTCACTCGACATTATTTATTCACTAGACACAGGGTAGTACCTCATCTTTCTATGCCTATCATACCCTGAAATCTCTAGGATATTTATGGAACAAATTTTTCATTTTACTTCGGAAACTATTTTTAATTTATTCAAGGGCATTTACTTTTGTTGCAGCATTCTTTTCATCCACAAGAGAAGCATTGGACATAGGTAAGTAGGTGAGATTTGTAATCATCGTTTGAAAATTCAAGAATGGCTCCAGCGTTTCTGGACAATCTGTGTCTACCCAAATTTTTGTCTAGCTTTTTGAAGTTGTCCTCTGGATTGCATTGACCCCAAAAGTTAAAACAACAATGTAAAAACTAATTCATTTAATCGTTATATAATGATTATTCTATTAAAAATAAGAGGTTTTTAAATTTAATGAATTAGTTTTTTAAAATGATATTTTCAAATCTTCTATTCCTTCGATAATAGAGGCAATTACTAATTTATACTTATCGTCTTATATTCAAAGTACAATAAATTCAAGTTAGCATTTTTCTGGGTACAATGTATGTGAGATTAGCTTTTTTCGAGGTACAATTTATGTGAACATCGTACTCTCATTAATATATGTTCTTGGCTCTTTTGGGTACATCGCAGTCTCATTAATCTATATTTTTGCTTCTCTTCTTGGTTTATTCTGGTTAATTTTGTTTTAAATGTTACTTGAGATTTTATTTCACTTTTTAATTAAAAACTAAGTTTTCAATATTTTCAATAAATTAAATAAATTTATATATTTTAAATTTACTCTAAAATAAAATTTTTAATCACTTAAAAAATTCTAAATAAAATAATTATATATAACTACTATCTCCATTCCCTAATAAAAGACTATAACATTATTAGTTTTCAACGAGTCTATTAAACGAGGTTAAATTAATTAAAAATTTATAAGCGGTTTTATTACATTATTTTAATATATAATTAAAACATTTATTTTTATTAAATCACATAAAATTTAAATTTTTTAAAAAAATTAAAAATACCATACTTTAAAAGTTTCTTGTAATTATCTAATTCCAAAAATAGAGATACTAGTACATTGAAAAATATATTTTATTATATTTTCAAATATTTAATTAAAGGGAAAAATAATTTTTATATTTTTTTAATATTAATTAATTTATTATAAATAGAAAATTTAAATTTACTTTTATAAAATATTATTATTAAATTTTTACTTTATTTTATTAAACATTTAGATAAATAATATCATTTTCACAAGTTTTTGTTAAATTTTTAATAAATAATTCATTTTTCACAATCTAGCTCTTAGCCTATGAAATCGATACCATAAGTGCGTGAGTTAATCCACTAAATCAATTTTCAAAAGTAATCTCAAATTCAGAATAACCTTAATCTACAAAACCCATTTCCAAAAATACTAAACCCATTACCAAAAATACTAAAGTGATGCAGTTAATCAACCTCTTAAATCACAATTATGTAATAAGATGACTTTACTGATGACTCTTCTACTAATACTCCTAACTACAACCACTTAAACGAAATATAAAATTAGAGGATAAATTATAAAATAAGTAGTAGAATAACTTTATCCTGACACATCGTACTTTACTGCTTTTGTAAGAAATTCATTACCGTTAAATGTTGAAATTCATCAAAATTTATTCCAAAGAACAAAACTGAGCAAAATGAGGGATAGCCCATAGTCTCCATTATTCAGTGGCTATTATATAATAAATTTATTTAATATTTTTGGATTTCATATGTTAGAATTAATGGAGAATATGTTATTATTGTTACGTAGTAGTGATTTTCCTTTCTATAGTTATTCAGTTCCTATTCTCCTGAGATATGATTTGTTGTCCCTAACAAATTATATCTATTTATATTCAGATTAATGTGAAGTTGCGGTGTGGTGTTTTGCTTGAGGTAGCTCCTAGTGATCCGCACCTATGAGCTCCTCTTGTTTTGCTTTATCATTTCATGTCTTCCCTGTGCAACTCTTGACATGGTATCAAAGCTGCAGGGATGTCGATCCTGTATGCTGAGTGAAGGGCATGATTGAGACAAAATCGTCGCATGTTTTAGGTGCATAAACGTGACAATCCCACTGTGACACTCCTCACATGTGGGATTCTCACATCTCGGTGCGGGTGTGGGTAGGATGTCGCAACTCCGTGTTGCATAACTGCGTCAAACTTCATGAATCCTTGGTGGATAAATGCGACGACCTTGAGGTGAAGAAAAAAAGAGCTGCATGTTTTTTTTTCTCTTGTGGTGGGCAGTTAATCAGGCCCAAAGGCTGCGGTTTCAGTGAAAAAAACCTGCATTTTTATATTTTTGGTGCTCTGTCGCCTGAGGTGGAGGCATTCAAGTCACGAGGGGGCAAGAGTGTGGATTGTCTTGCTGTGATTGAGATTTGCTGCTGATTTCCAGAAGGCAAGATCACCAAGCAAAAGAAAACCAGCGTAGAGGAGGTAAGACATGCCCAGAGGCTGCGAGGAGAAGGCCGAGGAGGTCGGACTTGCCCGGAGGCTGGGAAGAGGAGGCCGAGGAGGCCGAATTCTGTTCTTTGTTTGCAGGCTACGAGGAGATCAACAACAGCGGAAAAGAAATCAGGTTGGAGGCCGCACGAGGCATGCAGGAGATTTCCATCCTCGATGCAGCATGTGATCCTCTTCCATCTGGTGAGAGGGCATGAGAACTGAATGTTCATTGTTGCATTGAATTAAAATCTACTGTTTTTTAATATCCGTTGAGGTGGCCCCTTGCAACAAGAAGTTTGAATAATTATCGTTTAGATAATTAAAGTTTTTTTTTAATTGAAGTGTTTTAAATGTTTAATTAAAAAATATGGAATGGCTCATTATTAAAAGGGGCGATTGGTTTTAAGGAAAGAATATGGGTTTTTTATTTAAAGATTTTTTATTTATACTCTTTAAAGAATCTCAGTTATTTTAATTCTTTATTTAAAGAATAGGAGGAGTTATTCATTTGAAAAAGGTGGGGAAATTGAAAAAAAAAGGGAGATCTTGGCTCTTTTTTTTTGTGGATCTAACATTTCCCAAATTATTTTTTTAAGATCAAAGTTGTTTATAAATTGGTGAAGCTTTTTATTCATTCAAGATGAATAACCAAATTTTGGAAGCTTATCTCAATGAGAGTAATAAGCTTGATGGTTCCAATTATACTAATTGGATGTTTAAGCTCCAAACTCTGCTTGAGGGACAAAATGCCTATGGCATTGCCACCGGTGATGAGGTCAAGCCAACTACTGCAACTGGTGGATCGAATACAACAATACAAGAATAGGAGAAAAGGGAGATGAAGGCAAAGGTTCTCCTAAAGTTATCAGTCAAAGATTGCATCATCCCTCACATTCAGGAGTGCAAGACAACGAATGATATATGGATGATTCTCAAAGAAATGTACGAGATCAAGAACACCAGTCAAACCTTGTACCTCGAGAAGAAGATTCTCTCCATCAAGCTGGAGGACAATGAGTCTGTATCTTCATTCATATTCCGAATAAAGGAGGTTAAAGATAAACTAATTGATATCGGTGAGAATATGTCAAATGGTGATTTGGTGACGATTACCATGAACGGCATGATAGATGATTATCAGATGTTTATAACGGGATTGAATGCAAGAGAAAAGCCTCTAGGCTTTGAAGAGCTTACCAGGATCTTGATATAAGAAGAAGAAAGGAGATTGTCCCTCAAACCTCAAAATCCAGATCTTGCATTGATGACCAAGTTCAAGCCAAAGGGGAAAGTAGTGGTTGATCATAGGAAGGGCAACGTATCACGAAAAAGGACACCACAAGGTATGACCTCACATAAACATGACTCTACTCATAAATGTTTTTATTGTGGTAAGATAGGCCATATTTCCAAATTTTTCCATAAGAAAAAGGCAGATGGGGAGAGGTACAAGCATAAAATACATGCAGGACATGTGGCTGATGTAGATCAAAACCAAGATGTCAGATTCTTTATGGATGAGACTGCACTAGCCACTAAGGAGGATGAATCATATATTTGTTTCGTAGATTCTGGGGCCTCCTCACATATGACAGGTAAAAAGCAATGGTTCAGAAATTTTAGAGAATCCAACACTGGATTAAAAGTATACCTTAGAGATGATAGAGGGTATGAGATCAAGGGACATGGAGATGTCCTTGTCACTCTGCCTGATGTAAACATCAAGAATATATCTGATGTGTGGTATGTACCTGGTATTAAGAAGAACCTGATTTTTGTATCAAATATTACAAATCAGGATCTCAATGTAGAATTATTTAAATCTTATTGCATTATTAACGACTTGTTGGACCAGATGAAGCCTATTGATACAGGTGTTCATATAGGAGGACTCTACAAATTGGATGTGAAGAGTACACCACAACAAGCATTGATGTCATCGGATAAGTCTGCTGAAAACTTGTGGCATCAGAGGCTTAGGCACATCAATTTCAATGATCTTCTACTGTTACAGAACAAAGGTATGGTGAATGGTCTTCCTATTTTGAAAAAGTTGCATATTGATTGTGAAGCATGTGCATTCAGTAAACAACATAGAGATGAATTGCCTACTGTTAAAGATAGGAAACAGAGGGATACACTCGAACTTGTACACACTGATTTATGTGGGCCTATGCAGACAAGATCGTTAGGGGGGGCCTAATATTTTCTAATATTTGTTGATTATTGTACAAGATTCACATGGGTGTATTTTCTTAGACTGAAGAGTCATGCCTTTGAGTATTTCAAGTAGTTCAGGAACATGATTGAAAAGCAGACACGAAAGTTCATTAGGTTTCTTCGATCAGATCAAGGTAGAGAATTCAAGAAAGGGGATTTCATCAAATACTACAAAGAGCATGGGATATAGTAGAAGTTTACAACACCTTACACTCCTCTGCAGAATGGAATATTTGAGAGGAAAAATAGAACACTGGTAGAGTCTGCTCGCAGTATGTTGAAAGGCAAGAATCTAACTAATAGTTTTTTGGCAGAAGTTGTCAATACTGCAATGTATTTGAAGAATAGGAGTCCCACTAAAAGTCTTGATTATAAAACACATTTTGAAGCATTGTTTGGCTTCAAGCCTGCAGTAAGTCATCTTAGAGTATTTGGTTGTAAAGATTTTGCGCATGTTCCCAAAGAAAACATGAAGAAGTTAGATTCAAAGGCCATTAAATGTACTTTCATTGGATACTGCAGTGAGTATAAGGCTTATAAGGTGTTTGATCCTTCTACTCACAAGGTGTTTGTTAGTAGAGACGTAGTATTCCATGAATAAGTTGATGTTGGAAATCCTGTTCAAGATAATGAAGAATGGCATGTACCGTTACTTTTAGATGAGGATGTTTAAACAGGGATCAGTCAGCAACAACATCAACAACAACAGCAACAACAACAACAACAACAAGATAAAGAGGACGAAATTGAGTTCAGCCCACAAAGAGAAGAACATAGCAAAATAGTTGACACCCCACCACTTAGGAGATCTAGCAGGCTGAAATAGTTACCAACTCGGTATAGGGATTGTGCACTCATGATTGGTATGTTAAACATTAAGAACCTTCTAATTTTCATGAAGCTAGTAAGGGTTGTGAATGGAAGGAAGCAATGAAGGAGGAATATGAATCTATTATTAAGAATAATACTTGGGATCTAGTAAAGGTTCTTCATGGTAAATAACCCATAGGTTTCATATGGTCATTTAAGTTGAAATTTAAAGCAGATGGATCTATTGATAAGTATAAAGCAAGGTTGGTTGTAAAGGGGTATTCCCAGAAAGAAGGTATTGACTTTGAGGAAACATTTGTCCCTGTTGCAAAATTAATTACTATTACATTGATTATTGCTTTAGCCACTAAGCATCATTGGAAAATACATCAATTAGATGTTAAATCTGCTTTCTTAAATGGTGATTTAAAAGAAGAAGTATACTTAATGCAGCCTGAGGGGTTTGTTAAGAAGGGAGAAGAGTAGTTAGTCTGTAGATTAAAGAAAGCTTTATAGTGGTTTAAAACAGGCTCCTAGATCCTGGTACAACAAAATTGATTCATTTTTCCTTATGCATGGTTATAAACGGAGCAAAAATGATCCTAATTTGTATATTGTGTTTAATGATGAGGGGCAATAGTGTTGATTTCTTTATATGTAGATTTTTTTATCATGGCAGGAAGTGCAGACAATCTCATTGAAGAAATAAAGCAACAGTTATCACATAAATTTAAAATGAAGGACCTTGGAGAATTGCATTACTGTTTGGGTGTAGAAGTTTGGAGAGATTCAAGCCAAACTTTCTTATCCCAGGGTAAGTATGCTAAGAGTTTGTTGACTAAATTTAAAATGGATTAGTGCAAGGTTGCATTTGTGCCTTTACAGTAGAATAGCAAACTTCGGGTGAATGATGGTTCGAAATATGCAGATGCAACATTGTACAGAAAGTTGGTTGGTAGTCTTATCTATTTGACTACAATAAAACCAAATCTAGCTTATGCAGTGAGCATTTTGAGTGAGTTCATGACTCAACCTCATTAGAACCAAAGCTTGCAGCGAAAGGAGTACTGAGGTATCTGCAAGGAACTTTAGACTTTGGTATTTTGTATTCTGATTCATTTGATGTTAGCTTGACAGGTTACAGACTCTAATTGGGAGGGAAATTTAGATGATAGAAGATCAATTACAGGTTACGCCTTTAGCATTGGATCCGGGGTCATCTCTTAGTGCAGCAAGAAGTAGCATACTGTAGCCTTATCCTCAGTAGAAGCAGATTATCAAGCTATGTGTGCAGCAGCATGTGACACAGTTTGGCTGCGCAGACTTCTCCAAGATGCAGAAGAAGCACATATAGAAGCTACAGTTATCAATTGCGATAATCAAAGTTCCATCAAATTGGCTTAGAATCCTGTGTTTTATAAAAACACTAAGCACAAAGACACCCGATTTCATTTTGTTAGGGAAAAGGTGCAATCCAAAGAGATTTGTGTTGAATATTGTAATTCTTGTGATAATATGGCTGATATATTTACTAACCCTATGGGAAGACTAAAGTTTGAGTTGTTTAGGGACATATTAGGTGTGTTTAAGAACCCTTTCTCCATTAAGGGGGAGTGTTAGAATTAATGTAGAATAGACTATTATTGTTACGTAGTGTGATTTTCGTTTCTATAGTTATTCAGTTCCTATTCTCCTGGGATATGATTTGTTGTCCCTAACAAATTGTATCTCTTTAATATTCAAATTAATTCTCCTGGGATATGATTTGTTGTCCCTAACAAATTGTATCTCTTTAATATTCAAATTAATGTGAAGCTGGAGTGTGGCGTTTTGCTTGAGGTAGCTCCTGGTGATCCACACTTGTGAGCTCCTCTTGTTTTGGTTTATCATTTCATGTCTTCCCTGTGCAACTCTTGACATCATATTCATTTATATTTCCAGTTTTCAATGGCCAACATTTTCTCACTACTAAAAAAAAATTTGTTTGTATGTTGGAGTAGTTTTTATTCCTAACATTATTAATTACTAGTTGTTAATTGTTACCGACCTTTGGTGGCAGTTGTTGAACTTCAATGTCACATAACATTAAACTTGTGCAAGGTGAATCAATGGATTTTGGGTATCAATACTTTTCAAAAAAAACTTGTGATTCGATTCCTCTCAAAGTCTTTTAATGTTTTAGGTTCATTCTTGACCGATTCCTCCTTTCATATTCTTCCATCAGCTGTTCAATCCAGCCATCGCTAAATCAAAACTTCTGTAAAAACTCCATCATAAACGAATCAGCTGGGCACCAATATTAAGTGAAAATCCCATTCGACAAGGACTTTAAATGCCTTAAAGGAAAAAAAGGTATAGATGTTTTAATATTTGTGAATGATAATAGTTCCTGTGGACGAAATGCCCCATTGATGTGATAAAACCTCTTTCATTTTTCATTCGTTCATGTCATATTTATTTGGAATAATATTAAATAATTATTTTTCTAGCTGGTCGGAGCAGCCGTCCCCATATTCCGATCGATTTGTAGAAGATGCAGCTACTTTAACCGACAGTGTCATATTTAAACAAACTATCGACTCCACACTGGAATCTAATTTTTTCTCCATCCGACTATTCATTGGACTTTGAATTAGAAGAGTTTATATTGATTTTATATATTATATATATATTTTAAACTTACAATTTTAGAAAATCTCAGAAAAGATCTCAAACGTTAATCAGTGAGCCTGCTCTATTTGCATACCTTGAAGAAAAGCTAAGCTGCATACATTGTACTTATGATATGGCGATGGGATTTCCGGTCTAACGTCAACGTAGAAATTTGGATGTACTTTGATGATAAGGCGATGGCATTTCCGGAGTAACCTCAACGTAGAAATTTGGAACGTTACGCATTATTCCTGCCGAGCTTATAATTGAACACCATTTATTTACTCACGATTACTTATTGATTCCTTTTGTCGGGGTCTCCAAAGTTTCGAATTATTAGCAGCAGAGTGAGAGATTCATGCAATAAGTACAACACAAGTGTCTTCATGCAATAAGCTGCATACGTTGTACTTTGATGATAGGGCGATGGGATTTCCCGTGTAGCGTCAACGTAGAAATTTGGATGTACTTTGATGATAAGGTGATGGGATTTCCGGAGTAACGTCAACGTAGAAATTTGGAATGTAATGCATTATTATTGCCGACCAGGGGTTAAATTTGAAGGGCGTCTCCACCTATCGGAATTTATTTTAACGACGGTTTTATTTTTAAATGGCGATGGGATTTTGCGTGTAACGTCAACGTAGAAATTTGGATGTACTTTGATGATAAGGTGATGGGATTTCCGGAGTAACGTCAACGTAGAAATTTGGAATGTAATGCATTATTATTGCCGACCAGGGGTTAAATTTGAAGGGCGTCTCCACCTATCGGAATTTATTTTAACGGCGGTTTTATTTTTAAATGGCGATGGGATTTTGGGTGTAACGTCAACGTAGAAATTTGGATGTACTTTGATGATAAGGTGATGAGATTTCCGGAGTAACGTCAACGTAGAAATTTGGAATGTAATGCATTATTATTGCCGATCAGGGGTTAAATTTGAAGGGCATCTCCACCTTTTAACGACGGTTTTATTTTTAAATGGGGATGGGATTTTGGGTGTAACGTCAACGTAGAAATTTGGATGTACTTTGATGATAAGGTGATGGGATTTCCGGAGTACCGTCAACGTAGAAATTTGGAATGTAATGCGTTATTATTGCCGAACAGGGGTTAAATTTGAAGGGCGTCTCTACCTATCGGAATTTATTTTAACGACGGTTTTATTTTTAAAAGGCTCATTACATTATTTTTAATATTTATTTGTACAAGTTTTATTTAGTTTTATCTAATGTATTTGTAAATTTAAAAATAGGAAAAATCACAATTTTTAAAAGATATATTGCCAAATTTTCCAAAAAACATATCTAATAAATTTGTATGATATTCATTAAATAATTCAAAACTTCTAAGACTTATTATATTATCTCATCTTGTGGAATCTGCCCCTTGCAATAAATCACATCCTAAATTAAATAATAGGGAAAAAACCAAATTCAAGTCATCAATACAAGTTATGTGATATAAGTGTTTACTAAAAGTGACAGCTAGTATTGTTGGCCTTGATTCAGTGCTTAATTATTGCCCAACCCAAATGCTTTATAGCACCCTCCACTGTAATACAATTCCTTCATTCAATAACGTAGTCTAATTATTCTTTGTTTTGTATTTTTTTAATTTTAATTAATTTATTTTTGTTTTGTATTTTTTAATTTTAATTATGTATTAGATATATAATATAAAATATAGTTTTTCACAGATTTTTTATATATTATATTTGTTCTGATTTATTTAGATAAAATGTTAAAAAAAATCACAATTTAAAAAAAATAAAAATATTACTAAATTTCCTAACCAAAAAAATATATCTAAGAAATTTTTATGATATTTATTGAATAATCCAAAATCTTTCAGGTTTATCATCTTATCTCATCTTCTGGGATCCAGACTAGAATGATTGAACTCTTGTGGTAATAAGTCACATCTTAGATTTGATAATAGGGAAAAAAACCAAACTCAACAGGTGATGGCTAAAATCTTGACACTGATCTACGATGAATTTATTTGTTGAATGATGACAGTACATAAGGGATATTCTCTGTTTTGTATTATCCTATGATATTTTCTGTTTTGTATTATTTCTATTTTAGCAGGGATCATGGTTTCAACTTTCAACTAAATGATTTTTAGCAACAACACAAATCAGTAATGGGTTTTAGGACCATAATTGAAAAGGACATTTAGTGAGGTGTCATAGAGCCCCATAGTATTATAGAGAATTTACGTTGCTTTATCAAGCCACATGTAAGGAATACTACCTAACAAAAGCAAGATTTCTCTTTAGGGAAACATGCAAGGAGCATATTACTAGATGTTTCTCAATGCTTAAACTTTTACAATATCTCAGAGGACCAGTGCAACTAGTGAGGATTTCAGAATTAATTCAGGAGTTGTCAAGAAGATGGAAATTTATTTTTGCAGTCTGCAAGGAGCATTTGTCTGTGACTCCATAGCCCTGATAGTGAAGAGCAATTTAGCAACCTACTTTTAAATTGTGTACACTAGATAAGCACGCTGACAAAGAATAGGCTAAAGGGCATCACTAGTGAAAGGCATCCAGACTTATGTTATGAAGTTCAAAGAATGGTGGAAGGAAGAGTATTTTGCAGAGATTTCATGACTAAACTACAAATATGTGAAATACAAATTCTACTGACATATTTAATCAAGTTTAAAAGAGATCACTATACATATATTTAATGGAGCTACTATTTTAATATTGCATTATACACCTGAAAATTTTCAAACAAAAACACAAAAGAATCAAATGCAGAAACCATTTATCTCTGGAGAAATCTACAAGCAAGAAGCTTAAGGGCCACCAAACACGTACCTGTTTTCAAACTATGCCAATGGTCTGCAATTTATTCTCAAACAGTGACTTTCATCCTCTAGCGTTTCAATTAACATAATTAGAATTTGAATTTGAACTGGAAGCTGTGAACATTATTGGTACGCTGGTAGCTACTAAATAGGAGGTGACGACTCACCAATCTAATTAATGCATATCGCATAGGAATTCGAGATAGCATTCACACTTAATGCTGAAATTTATTGCTTCATTCTTCTAGCTTTAACTATGTAACCTTTCCATCCTTTCATGCTATCGAGTCACTTAACGCTGGAGTCACTTAATGCTGGAATTTATTGCTTCGTTCTCCTAGCTTTAACTAGGTAACCTTTCCATCCTTTCATGCTATGAGTCTCTCACTATTGAGGTTGTATATATATAATATCATTAAAAAAAAACAAACTGGTTTAAAAAAAACAAACTGGTCAATTTTAAGTACGCCCGTCAATATGACTTTTTCAAAAATTATTTGCCAGTCACAGATGACGTGTAGATTGGGAAACCAATAGTATTTAATGGGTAAAAACACAAAAAAACGTGTATATGGATGTCAAATTTAACCCCTGCCAACTCACACCAGCATCCACTCTCTCATATTCAAAGTTTCCACATAATGTGGACATGGTGACTGTAATAAGTTTTTCAGTCAATGATACCGTTCTTCTATTACCCTCAAAGTCTATTTATGAATGGCTGTAATGATTTAGAAAAGAAAATTGCTCTCCCCGTGTTCCGACCGTCTTAAATTTCCACCGTAGCCATTTGTCGTTTCATCATACTCCCCGTATTGATTTTCTGCTTCTTCTTTTTTCTGTCCACATGAGGTGATAGTCTTCGATTTTGGCTTTTTATAAGAAAATCTGTGACAGATGTGCCGTTCGAAATCATAACCTAGAATTGTCACATGGTCATTATTTGCCAAACAACTGAACCCGGGAATCTAATTGCTCCTATATATACTCAAGCCCAGGGGCAAGTGCCATTATCTGTTTGTTTCCAGCAGGGGTTTAATTTAATTCGCACACATTGTAGATAAGCCGATGGGATTTTCATTTAATATTCCTGCGTAGCTGATTCGTTTGTGATGGAGTTTTTACAGAGGGATTGATTTAGCAATGGCTGGAAATTGAACAACTGATGGAAGAATATGAAATGACGAATCAGACAAAAAGGAACCTAAAATATTAAAATAGTTTGACAGGAATGGAATCACAAGTTTATCTGAAAGCTACTATGAAATGACGAATCAGACAAAAATGAACCTAAAACATTAAAGTAGTTTGACATGAATGGAATCACATGCTTATCTCAAAACTATTCATACCCAAAATCCAATGATTCACATTGCACAAGTTTAATGTTATGTGACATTGGAGTTTGACAACCGAAATCACAAGACATGATTATAAGTTGGGTCAAAACAAAAAAGCTCTGAGAGAGCAGGTTAGTATGTTTTTGGTATACAATTATTTGCCTAGAGGTAACTTGAAGATATTCAATTATACAACACTATTATACAATTATACAACGTTATCCTCCAAATTTTCTTCAGCAGTAACATCCTCATCATTCTCAAGAGTCAAATGTGGAAAAACCACATACTGATCCATAATAGGAACTCCCCTTTCAATATGTGGAACATCATTATCAGATTTAAAATAGAACTTTTTAGATGCAAATTCCTCCAAATGAGCCAGTTTCTTATCAACAGTGGAATTATTTTTATCTGATTCAAGGAAAATAAGATCTCTAGAAAGAATGAACTTCTTGTTCTTCTCATTATACAACCTATAGGCTTTGGAAGTAGCAGAATATCCCATGAAAAAATATTTGTGACCCCTGGCACCCAACTTGTTGCGCTGATCTTTAGGAATTAATCAATAGCATAGAGAACCTAAGGCTCTAAAATGTTGAACAACAGGAAGACTATTATACCACATTTCATAAAGAGATTTATTATTGATGATAGAAGGACAACAATTGCGAATATAAGCTGCACAAAGCACTACTTCTCCCCAAAACATCAACTTAACATTCTTAAAGCACATCATAGATCTAACCATATTAAGAAAAGTTCTATTCATACATTTTGCAACACCATTTTTTTGTGGATTATAAGGTATGGTAATATGATGTTTGATTCCATTGTCCTTCAAATATTGTTCAAAAACATGAGAAGTATACTTGCCACCATTATCAGTTCTAAGAATGCCTATATTTTGTTGAGTTTCATTTTTAATCATCAAATGAAAAATTTTAAAAACTTCAAACACTTGTGACTTATTCCTCAACAAATACACCCAACACATTCTCGAGTAATCATCAATAAATGTGAGGACACATTTATTTCTATTGGCAGTTGCAACATGCATAGGTCCACATAAATCTAAATGTATAAGACCTAATTTTCATGAAGCTTTAAAAGAAGAACTATGAAAATGTTGTTTACAATGTTTTTTCCAAAATACAAGCATCACAATGTGCAATCTTTCATGGCACTTTTAGAATACCTTTAATACATATCTTTTTCATAATTCTATTGCTTCCATGATTGATGTGACAAATCAAGCATGCCACAACAAAATAGGAGACATGATGTCACTTTGTTGCGCTAAAAAAGTTTAACTTTCATGAGAATTAGTAGATGAAGTACCATTTAACTTTAAAAGCGTACCTTCTTTCACACCGGCCATAATAACTCTATGATCAAATGTTCTTCTTATCTCGATGATTCCATCAAATATATGATTAGAATACCCCTTCTTTCGAATATGGATAAGAGACATCAAATTTCGTTGAAACTGTGGAATATAAAACTGTACATCCTGCAGAACATAATCTTCAAGATTCAGTATCTTCAAACGAATATACCCAATGCCAGATAGTTTAATTTGAAACTTATTAGCAATTAAATAACACTGTCAATATCATCACTAAATGTTTCAAAAAAATCTCGCCTAAATGTCATATGACATGTGGCTCTTGAATAAAAAATCCAACTACCTCGCCATGAAGAAAATGTAGTGTTGAAAACATCATTAATATTAAAATTACACTAAGCAACAATATAATGTGCAGACTCTGACGATTTTCCCTTATCTGATGGTGGTTGATCTTTCTTTTCATTCAAATGTTCTCTCTTTTCACTCACTTTATTCCAAGATATTTTATAGTTAGTAGCATTATGACCAACTTTACCAAATCTAAAACATTTGATAGTTGGTCTATCATTAAAATTCCTTTGTTGTCCGTCTCTCTGATTATTTTTGCCCCCACTTGTCTCTATAATTTCTCCTACCATGACCTCTACTACGTGTATCACCTCTAGAAGTTTCAACATGAGACTTACAATCCTTTTGTGCAAGGTACAAAGTTTCTACATCAGAGTTAGGTGGAGCCTCTTTCTTCCCCAAGGCCTTTTCTCTCTTAGCTACTTTGCTTACTAGTTTATCAAATGTAGTCTTTTAACTGCCCACTAACTTGGAGAGATTCCAAATAGTTTGAATAGACAGGGTGAAGGACTTTTATAAAAGTTGTAAGTTGTAAATATACTTTAATACTAGTGGTTTCCATATCATGAAAAATGGCTTTTATTTCAGAGTCATTATTCAAATGATCATTATCCTTCATCTCCAAGTTAAAGAACTTTAACAATAACTGAATAATTTTGAGTTCTGAGTGTGAATCATACAATTATTTCAACTTATTTAATGCTTCGAATGCAGTACCACAAGAAACGATATATTGAATTACCTCTTCTGTCACTGATGCAATTATTAATGCATATTCCTTGTTATCTTTTGTCTCCCAAATTGCACATTGCTTCTCATTATTAGGAATCTCGGTGCAATTTCTTTTCCATCACTATCCTTTTTGCCTTGACAAACTTCCCACAAATCGTTAAAACAAGGGCACTTTTAAGCTTTCTAAATCACTCTTGATAATTGTCTTTTTCATTAAGAACAACTCCAACTATGAAAACTATTGAAGTGATAATTCTTATGAAACCAAATATTTTTCAATTCTTTTCGAATTCAAAATATATGCAATACTTTTGAAAGATATAAATTCCTTTCTCCTCTTGTTTCAAACAAAGTTGGCTTTGTGGTTTAATTGTTTGTTTCAAAAATAGCCTAACAAATACCTAGGCTCAAATCTTATTAGCCTCCAAAAATTTTATTTTACCAAATTCGGCCTCTTAAGAAAATATGTATTTCTAATCACCATAAAATTTTACACTCTTCAATTAAAAATTTAATTCATACCACCAAAAAAATATATATCCTTCATTTTAAGCATCCTTCAAACATCCACTAGTAAAAAAATCATATCCTTCAAAAATCTTTTGGTAAAAACTCTAGTTTGCAATAATTGTAAATATTATACTTCACTTGCTATGAAATGTAAATATTATCCTTAAAAATTTTACTTATTGTGATTAAACTTTCAAATCACTAGAAAATTGACCACTCTTCAATTAAAAATTTAATTCAAACCACCAAAAAAATATATATCCTTAATTTTAAGCATCCTTTAGACATCTTCCAGTAAAATTTTCGTATCCTTCAATTTTTTTTTTAGTAAAAACTTCGGTTTGCAGTAAATGTAAATATTATCCTTCACTTACCATGAAATGTAAATATTATCTTTCAAAAATTTTACTTATTGTGACTAAACTCATGTTTACTGTAGTAAATGCAAAGACTATTTTTCAAAAATTTCACTGTAAGTAAACTCCTGTTTGATGCAGTAAACGAAAATAAAGCCTCCAAAAATTAAAACAAGCAGTGGCCCTTGCATGCATGGAACTTAGACTTTTAGTAAACAATCGTGTAATTATTGGTATTCAACTTATTATTGGCAATTTTTATTTAGAAAAACAAGCACTCAAAACTCCAACATGTATTTTAACTTCCAAGGATATGTTAAAAAAAAAAAAAATTACGCCACTGAATTTCTCCAATCGTCTTTCATTATGACTGAAAAATATAAAACTTACAAAGAGTCAATAGTTTGGGCATCTCACTGCATTGCTCCACTGGTTTAATCATTTGTTGCACTCTATTTTCATATTCTTCATGCTCCAAGTCTTCTTTATGCCATAAACTTCAAATACATGGAATTTAGAAACAACTCAACCAAGGCTCTAATACCACTGTATTAGCCCAAATAAACTCCACAATGAAAAAACATCATATTAATTATAAAAAATATTTTATTTTAGATATGCAATCTAGGTACGAGATAGTTACGTCGTGTAACTATAAAATGGTAAAAACGAAATGTAAAACCTAACTACATCTTATATAAAACAATCCCCAAAAATAATTAACAAATTTCAGTAAAAATATAAATGAATATGAAATCCATAAATAATGAATAAATTTATTATATAATAACGACTGAATAATGGAAACTAGAATGTCCCTCTCATTTAACTCAGTTTTTGTTCTTCAACTTTAAAACAAATTGTGATGAACTTCAACATTTAATGTTAATGAATTTTTTAAAAAAACAATGACGTACGATCCGTCAACATAGAGTTATTCTACTGGCTTATTT
>APFE031681240.1:302176-336234 GCA_000404065.3 Pinus taeda
TAAATTAATACATTATTATTTTATATATTTGGAATCTATATAATATTATTTATATGTTTTTGTAGCTTGATTTCATTGATAATGGATTTTTGTAGTTTATATAAAAATAATGTTAAAAATATTGATATTAAAATATATTAAAAAAATTGGAGGTTTTAATGTATTATCAGCTTAAATCACTAGGTTTCTCGCTCTAAACCTAAATCTAGTTAAAGTGAAAAAACACACTGGAAATTGTGTCCATTCGACAAAACATGTGCATTTTAAATCATGTGCACATTTTACAAACATCTGTGTTTTTTTTCACTAGCATTCACAAGGTATACAAGGTCCAAAAATATTCAAAATTCTAGGAACTCCTTAACCGATGAAAAAAATATCTCAAAATCACAAGAACATCATTTACTTGTTCAATGTGGGGTTTGAGGTAGATAATGTTAAATGGTCACAATTTTTGCTATATTTCTCACATTGGGTATTACAATATAAATTATGATACAAAACAACTTCTTTGAATATATAATCATTAGTTTGGTTGAAATTTGTGTATGGCAAGATCTCTAATTCTCTAATTTGCAAAATCAGTGACCATTTTAGAAAAAAAATACTAAAAAAATGATGATCCACTTTAGACTCTATTTTAGATTATTTATTTATTTATTTTATTTAGATATATTTTTAAAAGGAATATAAATATTGGGTTAAATTTCTCAATTTTAAAAATTGGCTTAAATTGTTGTTCCCTAATTTTAAAGATGAAAATCAACAACAAAAATAATTCTCTCAATTGTGCCCAAAAGTTCTTAATATAAGAACATGCAACACATGGTATTCCCTTCTAGAAAGTACCAAAATCTCCAAGATTATGAGGTGATGGTTGAAAAAATTACTCAAGAAGTATATAGCTTCTCACCTAGAGAGGTTAGAGAAAACAAGAATCTTTGTCAAAATGCTCCAAGGACATGCAATTTTGCAATTTTGATAAGAAATAATTATTCAAAAGCTTGGAAACTTCATCTTATCCACAAATATTTGGTATGGGTATGTTATCTGATTAAGATTTACTTTTGACTATATGGACTGATATGTTATTTGATTAAGATTTACTTCTGACCATATGGAGGGGTTTGTCCTCCTAAATGATGATTTACTTTCTGCACTTTCTTAACAAATCTACGAGACTCAAACCACTTCTCTCACTTTTGGTGCAATTTGAGACACATTTTAGAGAATCTATGGAAAATGGCTTAGATATGTAAGTTTTACCTATCATAAAGTGTCAATCCTTCCTGTCTTGAGGAGTGACTCTTTGCTCCCTCCAAGTTGTATAAATGGGGAGGAGGCCTTTCATTCTCCTCATTTGAATCTATCACAAATATTAGAATCTTAGAGTCAGTCTCTTAAGCCCCCTTTTGTCTAAGCTCTGTTTCATTCAAGTCTATCAAAAATCTTAGAGTAAGTCCCTTGACCCCCTTTATGTCTAAGTTCTGTTTCTTTCTAGTAAACAAGATTTGTTTGAGTTTGATAATCTTGTGCAAGTATATAAGAGTATCTCTATGAACATAAAATGGAAGAACTCATGCTGATATATAGTGTGATTAATGCTAGAACTATAACTACGTGTGTCTGTAAACATACCAAGATCAGATCTGAAGTCTATAAACTTTGTCAAGTTTGGCTCTAGTTAATAAAGATATTTTATACTATGTTATTATTAATGTTCGTCAATCTATTACTTTCTAAAAGTCATCTTATGCTCATTTAAAGTTCACATAGGATTCTAGAGTGTTGTAAATCCTTAGTTTTATCCTGATAATGCAGGAGGTTACTAAACAAAGTTTCTAGGTGAAGGCATTGAATTTGTGTGAAGGTTCATATAAGAAAGCGGTATTATTGTTTTCATTGAAGACAATAGATAATTGCTATAAAGAAATGTAATAAATAAAATTATAAAAAAATGTGATTGATAAAATTTTATGTTTGTTGTAGTAGTAATTTATCTAATTATTATTTTAGTTTTTTAATGAGATATAATTTTAAATAAAAGTACGATTGGTTTCTCGATATAATTTTAAATAAAAGTATGATTTGTTTTTTTCTGATGTATAAGTAATTCATCTAAAATACATTCAAATTTACAAATAATTTGAACTTACAATTTTAAAAATTTCCCCCCCAGAAGATCCCAGAAAAGAGCCCAAACATTGAATACATTGTACCTTACTCTAACATGCATACATTGTACTTTTGAAGATAAGGCGATGGGATTTCCGGTGTAAAATCAACGTATAAATTTGGAAGGTAACGCATTATTCCTGCTGAACTTCTTTGTTAGTGGGACGGAGTTTTTCTATTGAATATAAAATAAACATTCGGACCTAAAATATATAAAGGGTATCAAAATAACAAATATGCCATAAAATAATATATACTACAAATCCACATAAACATTTGAGAAGATTAATGTTCTTGAGATTGCAATTTAAGCACCGTCATAGCTGGTACGCAACTAAACAACGATTAACAACCAATGAAGGGAATCTTTGAATGTTTTTGACAAGGCATTGAAAACCAGAAACAGGGAATTATTTTTAATTTACAATTGTAAATAACATATTGTTTTTTGGGTAAAATTGTAGATAACATATTATCTTTATGTAAGGTTATTTTCTAAATGTGTATATTTTTTTTAGTTATAAAAATAATTATATCTTTTAGTGTATAACTTATAAAATAATATTAAAAATAAGTTGCTTAAGTTGATCAAATTAGTAACCATGTATTAGAGTTTTCACTTCCAACGTAAAAAAATTGAAATGGGAAGAACAAACTTGAATTCTAGAGAATGTGTCATGCTCGACAATGCACACATTATAGAACATGTAGACGTCTGGGAAGAACAAACTTGAATTCTAGAGAATGTGTCATGCTCGACAATGCACACATTATAGAACATGTAGACGTCTAGGAACATGTGTGTTCGGTATGTGTAATTAGTATGTGCTAAATAATTCTTGTTATTTAAAAGAATTTGAATATATATCTAAAAATATTTAAAAAAATTAAGAACCCAAAAAATCATCTCCTTGTTTTCCTATTAACATTGGTTTGGTTTAAATATATGCAGTTAATTAAAGGATATCTAATTTGCAAAATTTGTAGTCATTTTAGAAAAAAACATTACAAAAATATTGATTTTCAATCGATGGTATTTTTCTCGCCGTTGTTGGCTCGGTGAGGAAATAAAAAGAAAAGGGGAACAAGCACACTTGGAGAGCGCAGTCGTGAGGAAATAAAAAGAAAGGGGAACAAGCACACTGTGGAGACGCAGTACAATGGAGAGGAAGTTGTATGCTGTGTTCGGGAAGGATGAATCGCTCCTGAAAAAGAATCTATTAAATTCTCTTCCAATTAGTTGATTGGATAGTCCTTGTTTTCCTATCAACATTGGTTTGGTTTAAATATATGCAGTTAATTAAAGGATATCTAATTTGCAAAATTTGTAGCCATTTTAGAAAAAAACACTACAAAAATATTGATTTTCAATCGATGGTATCTCCACTCTTTGGAGGCCATGTTGGTTTATTTTATTTTAACTTCGAATTTTTATGTTGGTTTTTTTAAATAAATTTTATTTTATTTTTCAATAAGTAATTTTAGGAAAGGAATATACATCCTGAGTTGTATTTTCCAATTTTTACACAACTTTTCAAAATTGACCTAAATGTTTTTTGCTTGTGTTTATAAAAGAGTTATTACACCTTTACATAATATAGTGTAGACCTGAAGAAAATAACAGAGAAAATAGAGATAAACCCTAATAAACAACTCTTAGATAATACAAATTATAGAATTGTGTTCACATGCCTTTTATAAGGGTAACCTCCAAGAGAAATGATTTAAATACAATAAAATTTCTTGCCAGAATATTATATATCCTTCTGCTTAATATAGTTATACATCGTTTTTAAGGGTAACCTCCAAGAGAAATTCTTTAAATACAATAACAATTCTTTCCAAAATATTATATATCCTTCTACTTAATATAGTTATACATCGAGAGTCTTAACTACATATTGACTTACAATGAGAACCTACTAACTAATTTGAATCATATTAATAACGAGGATATTTTTTACAATAAGTGACTATCAATCATAGTCTTTAGTTCCTTAACTGGTGATTAGACCTGTCCACCTAATAAGTTGGATTTCAAATTGGAACCATTCAAATTGCGACTAGTTAGATTTCAATGAACCGGTTTTTAAAAAGCACATGAAATAAATAATTTTTAATGAAAAAACTATTTTTAAGATTTAAAATCATGATTGCAAATTAATAGAGACAAAATATGAAAAGTTTCCTCATATATATACCATGTCATGGTGAATATATCAAAATATCACCAAGTGAAATACATATCAACAACAAAATATATAATCAATGAGGCTCTAAATGGCCTCTAGAGTCCCAAAAAAATTCCTGCAAGTTATGGGGCTACTGGCCTACTACAAGTCTACATATTAGTGATCAAAATTATCACTTGAAACTTTCATCATGATCAAAATCAATTGGTTGAGTCACAACTCTCAAAGTTTGCAATTGCTTGAGTCACAAACTTCTCAACTGGTTGAGTGACGTGAGTCTCAAACTTTTGAAGGTATTCTACCCCAATATTCTCTATTACTTCATTTGGTGCTCTACAACTTTGCATGGCCTCCTATCCCAACCAAGTGTTGTTGGAACCTGTTAATACCCCGCCCTTAAATAGAATTTTGGCAATATTTGCAGATCATTTTTCCATCAATCATATCACAATGAGTCCATGCAGTATCCTTGGATTTTGGAGGCATGGTGGCTACTTCTCAACCCAAACTCTTTGTTGTTCCAATACTTGAAAAAAGACTCAACATTCTCTAAGCTCACAAAAACTTTAAATGAGGTGTGTGAGGCAAATTCGAGGGGAGAAATCCTTTTAAAGGGTTGGAAGGGTTGTTTTTGGAGGGAAACTCCTAGTTTCCCTCAAAACCACTTGAAAAAATGTGAAACACCCTTCTGCGGCGTCTGCAACTGGCATGGAAATAAAACAACTGGTTTATGATGGAACCGACCATTTTATGGGAAAATCGTCTTGTTCCGTCATAAACTGACTAATTTATTGTCAGTTAGGCTTGAAACCTGTGGGCCCACTCATAAAAACTAGTTTTTCAATTGCTTTGATGGTTGGGGTTAATGAACCGACTGTTTTATGGTTGAAACTAGTTGGTTTTGAATACTATTCTATTAACTAACTATATTCAATGGGACTTATTTTGTTAAGGTAACCTCATATGCTAATAAAGTATGTATATAAATGTGTTTGGATAGGACCATAACAAGCATATTAACTTTAAAGGGTACCCATGATGTTAGTGCCTTCACAAGTTGTTAATCATTAGATATGGATCCCAAGGCCTTGATTTGGTTGAAGAGAAGCATATGAGTTAGTTGAAGTAAGCCTCTTTCCCCATGCCCATCCACTCATTGTGCCCTACTTGTTTTTGCATCCCGATCCACCCCTAGGACACCAATGCCCTCTTCCATTGTGAATGTGACTTTACCCAAACAATCACATTTGAGTGTAATTGACAAGTAAATTTTTATATCATTGTAATTAGTAGGGAATTTTGTTTAATTTGAAGACAATTTTTGTCTTGGAATGTATTTTTTGTCTTGAACTGTATTTGGAGAGAAATTTTTGCCTGGTTGTCCAAATATAAGGCAATTGTTAGCATTTATATAATTGGAGGGAAATTTTTATTGTATTATATAATTGGAAGACATTTTTTTGTCCTTTTTCTGTAATTAGACGGTGAATTTTGTCTTGCTATGTAACTAGAATGAAACTTTGATATTTCTTGTTTTTGTGTGTAATTGGAAGACAATTGTTTTCTTTTTTTGTAAATAGAAAACAATTTTTTCTTGTTTTGTAATTGTAAAGGAAATTTTGTTTTATTAACAATTTTTTTTTTTGCAACTGAAATAATAATAATAATAATAATAATAAAATCTTTATCTTTTAATATAATTGGAAGTTAATTTCTATTTTATTATATAGATTGAAAGACAATTTTTAGAAAACATTTTATATTTTGGTATAATTAATTTTATTTTATATTTATTGTATAATATATAAGAAATTTTAGAAACTTTCTGTAGTAAAGGAAATTCCTTTAAAGATGAGGAACCTTTCTAATTAAGTTAGCAAAGTCTTTCCAAAAAAAAGTATCCCATTAAAAAGGTCATTAAAAGAAGAGGAAGCCATAAAATATGGAGTATAACAAAAAATGTATTTTCTATGGAGACCAATCCAATTCTAAAACAATATATGAAACTATTGTTTTCCCTCAGTTACTACAAGAACCCTATAATATTTGTAGGTATCAATCCAATACAAAAGTCTAGTCAACATCTAATTACTATTTCATGTTTGCTCCATCACTCCAAGAAACTTATAATATTTCTGTAGATATCAATCCAATGCAGATCTATAGTCAACCTTTAATTATTGTTTTATGTAAACAAATTGGAGATAACCACCAACAATAATGGATGACCTCCCAGTGATCAGACCTTGTTAAACTTCCACTATAGAGATTTTTTGTTTCTTCGAAATAGTGGTATTGATTTTGAATCTTTTTTCTAAGGAGGTCCAATTGACCTCCCAGTGATCAGACCTTGTTAAACTTCCACTATAGAGATTTTTTGTTTCTTCGAAATAGTGGTATTGATTTTGAATCTCTTTTGTAAGGAGGTCCACGAGAGGTGATAGTCTTCCATTTTGGATTTTGTAAGAAAATTATCTTCTCTTTGGGAATAATATCTGTGACATATGTTGGTTTAATTTAATTCGCATATGTTGTAGTTTATCCCATGGAATTCCAATGTAGTATTCGTGCTTAGTTGTTTCATCCATTTGTGATGGAGTTTTTATATATATCTTGATCTAAGTGATGGCTGGAAATTCACCCACTGATGGAAGAATATAAAGGAAAAATTGGACGAGAATGAACCTAAAAAATTAAAATACTTTGACAGGAATGAAAGCACGACTAGCAGAAGATTATTGATACCCAAAATCCAATGATTTACATTGGAGAATATTAATGTTTGGCAAAAGGCCAACAATGGGTAGGAAAGATAGGTAACGATGGACAACTAATAATTAATAAGGTTAGAAATAAAATAAAATTGTAAGATATTGAAAACTAGAAACATGGATACAAATGAAAATTGGAAACTAGAAATAGGGAAGAAGTGTTTTTATATCAAATAGGTATGGAAAATGGAGACGATAGGTTGTCCCTGATTTTGGTTAGTCTTGTTCTTTGAAATAAATTTTCATGAATTTAGTAGGTAATTTTTATTTGCTCCAGCCCTAGCTCTAGCACTAGGAGAAGTGATTTTTACTGGATCCAGCTCTAGCACTAGGAGAACATTTATTTTCATTGTCACCTCTACCATCTAATAAGACATATACAAAATATCTCAAAAGCTAGTAAAAAGGTAGACAAAATCTAAGGCTTGGAAGCCATTCAACCCACCCCTATGGAGGAAGAGGGATAATCTTCTTCACACTAGGAGGATATTGAGTTGATTGATGACATGTTCTCCTAGGACGAGACCCAAACCTCACATCTTCAAAAGCCTGACAAGGAGAGTAAAGAGAGCCAAATTTCAGCAAATCGAAAAGAATAAACAATAATATTGCTTCTTGGAGAGTTGTAAAGTGAGCCAACTAATCGACCTCCTCAGACTTTGACAAGAATGCATCAGTAACTTGTGGAGAATATTCAGCTAGCCTTGGTCACTCCTTTACCAACTAGCCTTGGTTACTCCTCCACTTAATGGGTGGGTGACATAGCCAAAAAGAAAGGAAAGAAAAGTATATCGGAAAACTTGTCCCAAGCTAGGTGATACTCTTATTTCTGTTACTCTTTTTTCTCTTTCTTCGTGAGATTAACAAATCTGATCTCAATGTATACTCTTTTTTTTATGAAAATTGTGAACTTAAACAATAAAAGCTAATAAATTATTTACAAAGTATAAAGCATTAAAGTACATGTGAGCATAAACTTATCCTATATTTTTAGATTAAATTATTTTATAATTTATTCATTGTGATTTATATTTTATGGATTTCAAAAATGTGCCTGATTGATTTGTATCAATCACATTTACTAATGTACTAATTTTATAATTTGTCTACTAATTTTATTTTAGATAATAAGTAAAAAGTATGCATATAAAAAATAGTATATAAAGCCATTTTATTACATAATTATATACCCTTGAAATGTGAAATTAACTGAAACATTTTGGTTCCATAGAAAAATGTTAGAATATTACCTAGTAACATGGGATTAAAGTTTCACTTTTGAAAATTCATTTAATAGATTAAAGCTAACACTTCTAGAATTGATATTGTTAATTTGAAACTTTATTGATTTTCATGTAATGGTAATTTTTTATAGAAATATTATATATATATATATATATAAATATATATATATATATATATATATATTATAATATATATTATTATTATATTTAACTAGATATTATTAGTTTAAAAATATATTAAAACTTGAAAACTATAGTATAATAATATTTAAAAAGATATAATGTGACGAAATCTAACAAAATTCATTTTTATTTTAATAAAATTTTGTTATGTAAACTTATTGATGGGGATGATGATTAACATTCACGAAGACCTATGTGGTCTATCAGACATAAAGAAAGTAAGAGATTAATTATGATTCTTTAATATTTTATTCTATGATCAAAAAGAAGGGAGAGAATCACTCCAATATCACTATAGTTTTGTTGACTTAACAAGTCAAGAAGAAGTTTGTAACATGGTTGAGAACATGAGTGTACGATATTATGTAATCTACAACACTACTGCCCAACCTATCAATACAAGCCATATGGCTGAAGGTAGGCCACTTGTTAATTCAATTAGAAATTATAAGGTCTTGGGAAATATAAAGCTTCAGAAGCTTGCTACCAAATAGGTTCTCAATTATGTCATCAAAATTTCTTTTGAATTTATTAGCATTGTCACCATCCTCATCAAGCGATAAGGAGCCAGTGCTAGAGCTATTACGCATGATAGTAGCCTAATTAGTACTAGTTCTAGCGTTAAAGTCTCCGAACAAAAGGATATTATCTTCATTAATTAGGCTATGGATGTCCTATTCTAAGGTATTGAAGGGGAAATTTTTATCCAATTTGTTTTCCTTATAGTAGGTAGAGTTGATAGGGACAAAATAACAAATTGTGAGAAAAAATATATTAGTATTAAACTCAAAGATTTCGATCGAAATGTACTAACTGAGGGGGTCTATTTTATTAAGTCAAATATGAGAAGAACAATTGTCATTTATATAAAAATTTATACCACCACCAAATAGATGAGAGGATTTCTTGTTCCAAGAAGACCAAAGAGTGAATTCGTTGATGTGAGGGAGCATGGATTCATCATGCTTCCACGTTTCAACTAAGAAAATTGTAATCGCCTCCTCCCACATTTACCCAATTTCACATCTATCCAAGGTAAAAATGAGACAAGTGTCACTTTGATATGACCAGACATCGAAGTTCCAGTTATGGAAGTAGGGCCTACAAACTGAAACAGTTTTGACATCCCTAAGGGACTACAAACCACTCAAGATCCAAATAGCCACCTCAAGTGATCAATCCCTAAGCAGGAATCATTTTCATTGACCCAGCTCTATAATGACACCCTTGACACTACATCCATGTGGTTGGGATACTATGGCTGCACTCATAGGCTTTCCTCCATGTGGTTATGACCTAAATCCTCTAGTTTTGTGCCTACGGTTCCACTTTTTAGGCAAGCCACTAGACCACTTCCTGTAACTTTGCAAAATCATGGAAATGATGACAAATATGATAAGAAATCAAAACTCAAGCAAGAACTTCACCTAAACATGAGAGCTATAGGCCATGAATGCATATCTGATCATAAAATTATGAAATTGATTTGAGAATCACCAAGAAGGTCTAATGCCCTCTCAAGATAGATTCAATAACACTAGTTAGCCCATGCATTCATCAACTATTCAAAAATTTTCAAACATGTCAAGAGCCATAAACAAAATACATCATATAACCAGATATATAATGGATAAATAACGAGAATAGAAACCATGGAAAATCAACAATAATGTCCACATGATAACTAGCACAAGTTCTCATAGATTACAATAGAAAAATAGCTCTTATTAACATATGAAAAAACCAACCAAGCCAAAGACTTGCATGTACCACCTGACCATAGATTTTTTTGAACAAAATCTCTCTTTCAGTGAATCACCCTCGCACCATATTCCAAGCACTAATGTGGGATCATAAGGGTTAAACCAAGACAAAAACAACGAGGGCTTCCAGAGGGAAACCCACCTCAACCCTCAACCACATTGATTTCACCTCACTGGTCCAGAAATCACTAACAACAACCAAATCAGTCTCTACCCAAGCTATCTAGGGCTTCAAGAACTAGTAATTCAACCCACAACTAAATCATGGCTCCAGAGCCTTTGTTCCAAACCATGACTCTAGGGATTAATAAATCAAACCATAAGGCTCCGAAGCATTTGCCCCAACCTGTAGGCTCTAGTAACTAGTAATGCAACTCAAGTTGTTACAAGGATCTAGAGCATTTGTTCCAACCCACAACCATAGGGAATATGAGAATGAACAAAAAAGAAAGAGGGAACTCATAACACCATGGCTATCCAAAAAATGGAAAGGCAAGGATGAAACCACTATCAATCCAAACAAATTGCAACGCCAATGAAAACACTTAACCAGTGAATCGCATGCATGCATCATGTATCCATAAACCAACAAGGAAATTACACATGCAACCTCTTACCTGCAAAATATCCCTATTCTAGTTGTCGATCCATATTTCTCCTTGCATGTCCTTGTTCTCCTTTGCTTTCCCTTTGTTTCCTTGCTTGTCTTCTTCCAAATCCAAGAGAATTATAGAGTGCTCCAAGAATCCTCCAAGTGTGCAAGAGTGTAAGAGAGAGAGAAAATGAATAAGAGCTCCAACAAAAAATTATCAAAAGGCTAGCAACTATTTATCTAAAGCCTGTTTATCATTGATGCCTCTATTTTCTTCATTTTTCCTCTAATTTCCTTCTCATGCATGTGTGTGTTTAGCTTCATCTTGCTTTTCTCTTATTTTCCTTTACTTTTATAATTAAATGCCAATTAGTGTCTCTTTTCCTTTGCCAATTTCCATAGCCATAGATAAACAACAAGTGATGCCCATCATAGTTTTATTCCCATAATTCCACTTGAAATACATGTCCCCATGACCTTGGTATTATTTTATTTACATGGAAAATCAACCAAGGGTTGTTAAAAACCCATCCCCCTTGGGGGAACACCATACTTGGCGTTCAATGACACTTATAACTAGCAAAACATGTTACCCGTGGAGCTTTAAAATAAAACTTGATGCAACATTTACGTGATACCAATTCTTGAAACATTAAACACATATTGGTTATTGGAGCTTTATAACACAACTTAATGCAGTATTAACAACATACTTTTTATTGGAGCTTTATATATGCTTTATAAATTCATATATAAACATAAACCATAACACATGTACCAACACAACTACTCAACTGAAAAATAAGGTATGATACATAGCCCATATCTGATTAGTCATATCCCATGTAGCTTCATCGGGCCCAAAGTGCTTCCACTGAACTTTAACTTGCTCAAGTGCTCAGCTCCAAAGCATGAGTTGTTTTCATCACAAAATGCACTAAGGTTCTAATTAGAATTCTCCTTCTAGTTCCACCTGCCATACAGACTAGTCAATCACATTATCAACATCCTTCACATATCTCTTAAGCAATGAAATGTGGAAAAAATCATGAAATTTCATTGTTGGTGGCAGTACAAGTTTGTAGGTCATTGGTCCATCCCTCTCAAGGATCTCAAAAGGCCCACAATACTGAGGTGCTATTTTGGCATATGATTCAATCCACAAAGAAATACTCTTGGGCTTGATGCGTAAGTACATATGCTCCCCAACCTAAAACTCCTTGAATGTTCTATGCTGATTCACATAACTTTTCTACCTGTCTTATGTTTCCTTTAAATTCTTTTTGATAACCTGCATCTCTTGCTCCATCTCAGCCAGCATGTCTAATCCAATTATTACCCTCTTCACTAGATCACTCCATCTTATAGGAGTATTACAAATCCTCCCATAGAGAGCCTCAAATGGGCTCATCCTCAAAGACTCCTGGTACCCATTATTACAAGTAAAATCCTCTAGTGGAAGAGACTCCTCCCACTTCATTTGCTAATGCATGATGTAAAACCTCAACATGTCCTCGAGAATCTTGTTAACCCTCTATATTTTTCCATTTGTTTACACATGATAATCTGTGTTGAATGCTAACTCTGTCCCCAAGCCTGCAAAAAAGCTCCTTCCAAAACCTGGAATTAAACTTGGCATATATGTCTGATATGATCTTCTTAGGAACATGCAACCTCATTATCTCCCTGATGAGTATCTGAGATACCTCATTAGCTGAATTAATATACTTCACTACAATGAAGGGAGCTATCTTTCTCAACCTTTTAACCACAACCATGATGGAATCATGTTGTTTTGCATGCAAGATTTTCTCCTATAAGTCTGTCCCATATGAACTCATAACTGAAATGTTATTCACCTGCACTCTCTTACTCAAAGCATCTACAACCCTGTTCTCCTTTCCTTTTATGTATTTGATCTCGAAGTAAAACTCACTAAGGGTAGCTAACTATATAGATTTCCTAAGATTCAAATTTGGTTGGTCAAACAAGCACCTCACCCCACTATAATCACTCATCAGAGAAAACCTTCTTCCAAGAAGGTAATGCCTCCATATCTTTAATGCATGAATGATAATTTCCAACTCAAGATCAGAGTCACACAGTTCTAGTCATTATCATTCAACTTCATTGACTCATAGCATACGTCTTGTCTTTCCTGCATCAAGACTCCACCAAGTCCTTCCTTGAAAGCATCTGTATAGACTATAAAATCTTTATCTGGATCTGAATATTCGATAATGGATCATTTGTAAGAAAATGATTTAACTGCTCAAAACTAGTTGCACACTTCTTCATCCATTCAACCTTGTTCCCTTTCCTCTGCAATGATGTAATAGGATAACCAATCTATGAGAAGTTCCTGATGAACTTCTTGTAATAACTTGTTAGTCCCATGAATGATCTCACATCATCAACATTCCTAGGAGTTAGCCACTCCATGACAGATTTAATCTTTTCTAGATCCATTGTTATACCTTCCTTGGAAACAACATGTCTCAAGTAATGAAATTTAGTCTAAAAGAAGCCACACTTGTTGAGCTTGGCATACAACTAATGCTCTCTCAACAATCTCAATGTCACTGCTAGGTATTCTGCATGTGTACTGTTGGGTTGTGTTATATTCTTTCAAGGACTAGCCTATGTAGTTAACCAGGGGGTTAGAGAGGCAGCGAAGCCCCCCCTTTCATTGCGTCAATTGCGCAACGGGGGGGTCACAGGGGGTTTGTTGGGGATAGGTAGCCCCCCTCTACGGGGTCCACGGCAGTGCCCCAGGGAAATTTTTTTTTGGACCCTATATTAGGTTGGGTGGACCTACCTATGGTTTTGTGCACGGTTTTTACACATGGTTTTGGACATGATGGTTTTCAGTCCATGGTATTGGATGCTTCGGCATGCATAAATATGTATTGTAACATTGAAAGCAACATAATGAAAAATCAATTTGGTAGTCCCAGTTTTGGGATCCAGGGGAAAATCTCTCTATATATGTGTTTTATGTGTTATGCTCTCGCATTGTTTTTTTTTTGTGTTTTAGAATTTGTATGCAGGTAATTTCTATACGGGATTAAAACCTATAGTTACTCCTCATTCCTAGAATATATCAATATGTTATCAATAAAAACTATCACAAACTTTTCCAAATAAGGACACAACACATTATTCATCAAACATATGAAAGTAGCCAGAGCATTAGTAAGACCAAAAGGAACCACCACAAACTCGTAATTCCCATAGTTGGTACGAAATGCAGTCTTGTAGATATCTTCTTATTTAATGTGCACCTGATGATATCATGATCTCAGATCATTCTTTGAGAACATTGTTGCTCCCTTCAATTGATCAAACAAGTCATCGATCCTTGGAAATGTATACCTATTCTTGATCATCACCTTGTTCAACTACATATAATCAATGCACAATCTAAGAGTATCATCCTTCTTCTTTACAAACAATACTGGTGCACCCCAAGGTGAGACACTTGGCCTTATGTATCCCTTATCAAGCACTTCCTTAAGCTGCAACTTCAGTTCCACCAACTTTGGAGTGCTTATCCTATAAGGTGCCTTTAATATTGGTGCTACTCATGGAACTAACTCGATAGATAAATCTGCTTCCCTATGAGGTGGTAACTCTGTAATCTCTACAAGAATCACATCCTGAAACTAATACAAAACATGATACCTCTTCAAGACTTTCTCATCCTCAACAACCTTCCCTTTTTTACTAGAAGTATGCACTGCAAATAATAAGTTCCTACAACTACACTTTTCTTGCATAGTTTTAACCATTCTTAGTGATGAACCTTTGAATATTTTCTTTTTCTTCCTTAAGATAATGCACATACCTCAACAAATCCAAACGTCTGCTAGTGTACTTATCATATATCATAGAACCCATCTTCAGCTAATATAACTCCTTTTCTCACTAGCTCCTTTCTTTGCTTTTCTTTGCATATCCCCAACGAGGTTAGGGTATAAGGAGTTAGGGCTCGATCTGGTTGAACCATTGCAGGATCAGCCTCGCAAAACCCAAGGACCTCTCATGGTGTAAGAAAAGAAAGATGAGGGGGCAGGAGATCATTTCAAAATGTTGCTCGAGGAAGCCCTTGAGCAGTAGAGGGATGCGATGATGGATAACTTTGCCTAGATCCTTCGACAACTACCCACATGCGATGCATCTTCATCCAGCAGCCACTCTGGAAGCACCACTCCTTTTAAGGTACAAGTTAACTTTGATATCCCCATATTCGAAGGCCTGATAGATGCAGACATCATAGATAAATGATTAAATCTATTGGAAGGATATTTTTCATTTCATGACTTTTCCAATCGGGAAATGATTATGGTGCACTTCTCAAAGCTGCCCCACACAACAAGGACTAGTGGGAAACCTACTGTGAACAAAAGGATGAGAGTGAACCCTCCTTGTTTTCAGCTGCACTCACTTGGAATTCTTTCTGAGACCCCATCAAGGAACAGTATTACCCTGTCGGGAGCTATGGGGATAAAGTGGACCACGCTACGACAGGGAAGGGACCATGATGTGTCAAAATTCACAAATTCTTTTCTTACCCTTCGCATGAAGTTGGGTATCAAGGATATTAAGTGACAATAGGTGCTCGAGTACTGTGGTTTTCTACAAAATTACATCTAGGATGAGATGGAGTTCCTCAACATTTCCTCACTCGGCACGATGTATCGGTACGTTGTAAAGATTGAGCAAAAGTTTAAAGAGAAGAAATGGGACTTTGGATCTACAAATCCCAAGCAAGAAAAAGGTGCCCCCAAACCACAAAACAAGGGACTAAGCCAAGGAAAGGCTACCGAGGACAACTCGTCAGAGCCATAAGCAAAGAAAAACACCACAAAGATGAAGAAGGGTAAGGGAAAATGGTGTGGGTTCCATAAGAGCTCCACTCACAATAAAAGTGAGTGACAGGCCAAGCAGTCACTGGTGGCCGAGCTGAAGGCTTCTGAATCAGACACAGGTTCTGATTCTTAATTGGATCTTCATAAGGGGGCTGACAAAGGGAAGCAAGTCATTGATGTGGAGCCTAGTGCCACCATGGCCACCAAAAACTTTCAGAGTTTTTTTGAGGCCCTAAACAACATTTTTTTTATAGATAGAAATCCTTTTATTTCTATACCAATCATGTCGATAGTTTTTTTTCATATTTCCAACAAGGTATCATATGCATCAAACGGAGATAATATGACCAAGTTACGACCTTGGGAAGTTGGCTACCCAACTAAGCCCAACAGGGCCCATAAACTCTTGGTGTTACATCTCCTTGCATTAGGGTTTTGGTTTTTTATGGTTTTCCCTTATTGTTCAATAATAAAAAGGCTCTTGAGCCTCATTTTAACTCAGTTCAGAGGCATGTAGCTGCCACATCTCTTTTTAGAGATAAGATACCATTGCCCAAGCTACCTTATTTCCATTCTGTTTGTAATCATAGTTCAGTATTTTTTTATTAATGAAACGACGTGTTTTTCTGTTGCTTCTCTGTGTTTCTGATTATATATGTAAGTTCTCGTGTTCATGTTTAAGTTCGGATCAAAGTTGTACAAGATTTTCAGCTTCCTTTGGCTTTCAAACACTTGACCTGGAATTTCTCAGTTTCCCCCACTCTACCCTACACCATTTATCAAGGATGGAACATCAATTTGATTTTGAGTGATTGACTCCATCATCGACATATTAACAGTAGTTGGTCCATGCACTTCTTATGTTTCATTGTGTTTTGCAATTTCAACAAAAACTACCCCATTCATTTTATGTCTATCATCGCTCTAATCACACTGACCTAGCACAATTCCTCATTAGGGGAGTTTTGAGGTCTAAAATGGGCCTCCTAAGAAAATTATAAAATAATAATGGAAATAATAAAATAATGTTAGATTACATCATCAAAGTTTAGAGGGAAAAAAGAAAAAACTATTTTTTCAACTCGTACTTTCAACTTATCTCCTTGTGGGTTTACTCAAATTTTGAAAGGAACCACCCGTTGAGTGTAGAAATTTGATTCCTCATCCAAGGAGTATGCATGTTGCATACTTTCTATAGACCCTACTACACCAAAATTGATAAATACATGAATAACATGATTGCAATCACATTTTTTCATGTATTTCTCATGTTTTTGTGTAGCGGTGTCCATCAAAAGTATGTAACATGGGTACTCCTTGGATGAAGATATAATTTTTCATCAAATGAGTACTCACACATGAAATTTGCGTAAAACATTAGGGAGATAAGTTGAAAATACAAGTTGAAGAAGTAGTTTTATTATTTTATTATTTTTAATCTTTTTACATTTTTATTCCAAAAATGGTGAATCATTCCTGATGGTTAACATCATCATCTTGAATCCTATTGGTTCTTATAAAGTTTATTTTGGTTGTACACTTTTCTTAGGAGGCCTATTTTAGACCTCAAAAGTCCCCTAATGGAAATCAACAACATTTACCATGTCAAAGTGCATGTAAATTATGTACTTTACTAGAAGATCAATGATGTATAACATAAGAAACGTCCAAATTGCAAATTCAGAAAATTTATATATTTCAACTCTCTTTTAACATATTTATACTCTCCTTTTTACTATTCTACAAATTTACAAAGTTACTGATTTACACACTATATCACATATTTACACTGTTAATTTAGTATTTTACAAATCCATAGATTTATTGATTTAGTGAAAATCACACTCACTACTATAGGGAAAGTTGTCTTGTTTATTTTTTTTTTAACCTTTCTTTTGCCTTGCACTTTCCAAATTGATGTGATTCACAATAAGCTTCCTCATCATATTTGCTTATTGGCCTTAATATTGCAAGATGATTACTTATCTATAATAGTTAAACACATCATCATGAGTGCTCATGCTATAAAGTTAAAGAATAATTATATACCATTTAAAATTATAGCATACTTATAGTTGGTAGAGAAATAAATGATTTCTTTGATTGCTTCACCTGTGAGTTAAATAGTTATTTTATTTGGTGATAAGTGACATCAAGAAAGTGGGATGCCAACTATATTGTAGTTTAATCATTGAGTGGATTTCTTGTCTTTTCATATTAAAC
The DNA here is from genome assembly GCA_000404065.3 of Pinus taeda. NCBI lineage: Eukaryota > Viridiplantae > Streptophyta > Pinopsida > Pinales > Pinaceae > Pinus > Pinus taeda. Next base: position 320,191 of record APFE031681240.1, read on the forward strand.
ATGAAGTTGACTTCTAATGGTTGAAGACACAAATCTTCTTTCTTTGAAGTTCTGGAAGGTGCCTTTTGACCTCATAACAAGCTTGAAAACATGTGCCTACATCTTATTTACAAGATACATTTTGTCATGTTCAAATTTGTTTCTATACTCATTAGGAACTCCTCTCCCTCCTCCTCTATCGCTACTCAATTTTTTCATCTCCTTGTGCTTACGCTCCATTACTTCATTCCTTATCCTTCCTAAGGCGTAAGAATGAATAACCGTAGTCATATCAAAAGCATGGGCTCCTTGGATATGCATATAAGGATTCATCTCATATCCTAAACAACATGAATATAATCATAGTAACTCACTGGAAAAGAATCCAATCCTGCATTGATAGTTGATCAAAATTCTTATCATGAATGGTTCAAAACTACAATGTTGAAATACACTATACAATGAATTTAATAGAAATTAAAATTGGCATACCTTTCCTCATAGACATTTCCATCATCCCCCCTAGTCCTATGTAACTGCAACATGTGGAATTCTTTATAACACTTCAACAACCTCACCAACTTTTTATACTTTTCTTCATTTGGTTGGCCTTCAATAACTTTCAAGGAAAATATTTTGTTATACATGATTACTTAATTTTCTATTAAAATTTCATGAAACTATGAGCCAGTTTCAACCATATGCCATCATTAAATGATTTATTATTCATTAGAAAAACACATAAAAGGTGTTACATATGCTAACATTAGGATGGGGTTGGGAAAAGGGACAAATAATAAAAGCATAATTGCTAACATCAAGATTTTAATTTGGAATCATATTCTCAATGATATAAAAAAAAATAAAAATCCATGTAACATTGTTTTATTAAACCTTTAAAATTCCTTCATGCTAAATGAGGATCTTATTTGATGTTGATCCATCTAATTTCCCATAGTTAAGTTCATTATACTCATGTCTTTTATGACGGTATAATTCCTCCAGCCTACATGGAACCCCAATTTTCTCCATCTTTGCTTAAATTTGAATAGATTTAGTTTTCTCAATCCCTCTAGCTAGATGAACCATGTCATAGTCTTATGCAATTCTTTGAATCTCACAAAACATCTTCAATGAAGTTCTAATTCCGGCATGATGTGCACAATATATAAGCTTCAGCATTGGGCCAAATTTAACTCAAATTGATAGAACATGTTTCATTAGTTGTCAATTAAATAATAAGCACTTTTATTTAAAAAAAAAAAAAATTGAGAAAGCATGTTGCTTTTCATCAGTTGTTATATTTGAGGGATACTTCTTGATAACATCCAATTGTCTATCAGAATAAGATTGGTTGAATTTATTTAATACACTCGTCCAAGTTTTCTTATCATCATGTCATTCTTTGTTCCAAATGAGCATTCAACTCCTAATGTTTTAAAACAAAATTATAATAAGAAAGTAAGTGAACATGTAAAAAAAAAAAACCAAACTCTATTTTTTTTATAAAACTTACTAGCAACATATTTGGTGACATTGTATAAAACTTGGAAATACTATGAATAATATCCCCATATTGGATTTTGGTTTCATATACAGCCATGTGTATAAATGTTTTATGGCATACACACCAAGGAAAAAGATTATTCCCCATTGGAGAAACATTATTATTGCATACTAAATTGCATATCGCCACTAGATCATGGAACTCAAACAAATCCATTCTTAACACCCTTCCATATCCCATTAGGATACCATTTTGTGAAAATCTATTTAAAAATTACATCAATTTATCCTTATTTGTAGGATCAGCAACATGTGCTAATTTTTGTTTTATGTTTTTCTTTTCCATCCCATTTCTCAAGGCTTACACAAGACATGAAGCCACTATCTTCTAATAACTCAAATAATATCTCACATGCTTGCCCAACTCAATCATAACCCACATGAGAAGTAGTACCAAGTTTGAAAAAAACTTTAATGATTGTACTGCTAGTCCTCTTTTCATATGAATCAACCATTAAAGGAGCATATGCCTACTTGCTTCACTTTAACTACATATGTGAAAACATTGGTTCTTTTGCAACCCATATCAATATCATCAACTTCTTTGCTCCACTTTTTCATTTCATCTGAATCTGATGTATGATTATTTCACTTGAACAAACCATGATAGTCAATTTGTTTCAAACATTCCAAAGAATTATAAGCCTTGATCTATCTAATAAGCATGGAAGCCATATTTCTAGGCATAAAGTCCTTACGAATCTCTTTCATAACAATTGAATGGATTTTTTCAAGTACTCCATCTAGGTGTTCAGTAACATCCTCAATTTTGGACTATTTATTATATTTTTTTTTCTTAAGAAGTTCCCAATTCCAGCAATAATGTCATTTTCTTCTACATCTTGAAGTCACTCCCCAGAGAAAAATCTACCAATTTCCCTAAATTTCTTCTTTCCCTCATCTAATTTGCGGTTAAACCATCTTAAGCGCTTCATAAGACTTAGCAAGGATGTGCAAAAGAAGTTTCTTCATGCTTTATAGTATAATGTGTAGTTTTATCTATTGAACAACCTTTAGGGATTGCTCCTAATGCGTTTTCTCTTGAAAATTTTGGATTTTCTATTGATGCATATCTATCCATTTGATCATGAAAAGTGCTTGTTCTTTCCACTGTTTCATGACTTGTAGTTGCATCTACATTTTCGTTGGATGTCTAATGAAATTATTTTCCATTAGGTAGGACTACAATTACATTCCCTTCAATTGATATTGGAGCCAAAACGTACCTTGGTTTTTTGATAACATTTTTGTTTTCCACAATTTGCTTGCATAGTAGACATTGAGTTTCAATATCTGTTGCGTTTTTATTACAAATGCATTATTCCATGTTGATTGAGGTAAATTAATGACATTATTTTGTGGTCTGAAGTTCTAATAAGAAAATGTTAGATCATTTTGATGGGAAACATAGCAACTATTTTACCTCAAGTAGGAGTGAATATAAGGTCAATCTTGTGTGTTCCTAGAATTGGAGTATTAAGCATTTCTATTTCTTTGCATCGACCTCTTTTTCGATGAAAATTCTATTGAGATTGTTGGTTTGAATGATCCAATCATTTGTTTCAGTAATTGTTCACCATATGCTAGGGTTGTATTGTCTATAAAGGATTCTAGGGTTTTGTTTGTTGTGACTGAGGAGTCAATTTCTAAAATGTTGGGTCTATTTGGGTCTTTAATGAATTTCTTCTATCTTGCAATTGACATAGTTAAGGATGTTAGTTTCCAATTTCAAATCTTGTCTATCTCTATAATATCAACAGAGGAATGTTCTTTCCCAATATGTGTACCTATCCCATTCCAAAAACCATATACTATAATCACCTCATTGTAGGGGATGACTTGCATTTTGATTAAATTAAGGGGACATTTGATGATTATAAGACAACCCTTAGTTATTTTTTTTCTCAAGAAGCACCTTTTTGGCCCAAATTGAAAAAAAGGTGTATAGTGAGGTGTGTTGTAACATTTTCTTGTTCCAAAAAATTTCCCAAGAAAGTTCAAAAAACAATTTTATTTGCTTTGCATTTTGTATAAATGATTTAAAGCCTGTGTTAAAAAGACTTATATTATTATTTTTTGAGAATATATTTTATTACTTAAAACAAAAACTTGGATTTTTAATAAAGCTCACCTAACACTTCTGCACTTTTGGATGTCACAAAATGTGCACGCTTGACAATAATGGAGATTTAATTTCGGCCCCCCTCATCTTTCAAAAATTTATTATGAGGGTTGGTTTGAAATGGATTATTTCAATGAAACCAATTTTATGACATCTCTAGTCCAAAATGATTTCAGGATGCCTCTCATCAAAATTATTTATTGCCCTAACACCCCCGCCCCCCCCCCACCCCTGAAATCCCACTCTGGTTTCAAGTCACGTCAAAGGGATTTGGTGCTAACAATTATTAAAGTTTTTTAATTCAAAATATGATTCGCACAATAATATCTTATCCACCCATTCTTCTAACCATTTTGTTTGTTTAAGGCATTCAATCATAGTAACTGAGGAATTCATAGCAACTAGGGTACATAATTTGTTACCAAATCAATCAATTGTTGGGTATTTATAAGTTTTCTTCCTTTTAGTCTTGTTCATATTTATTGAAGTCATGAAAAAGAAAGAAATATTGTCAAATAAAAATCCAGAGAAAACCCTACCTCCCTCTACTTCGATAAAATTAGACGACTTGTAATTAATTGACCAAGAAGGAAATTTGAGGAAACCAAATGTGAATTTGATATATATTAATTACATAATTTGGCATCTCAAAAGTTTCAGGAGAACAACAATGAGTTTTCTCTTTGAGAGTCACTTCTGCCCCAATTTGTATTTTTGTAGACTTATCATTTTATGGACTTTGTGGTATGGTGTTCCAATAGGTATATTTCGGGTGAGAAGGTTATCATTGCTAAAAAGGGAGAGCCTTTGTCATATATCACCTCTGAACCAATTTTGTAGGCCCTTTAAGTTACTATTCGTACCTCTCCCCATCCATTTTCCCATGAGGTTTTATTTCAAATTTATTAGAAGTTGTCTCCTCAACAAAGAACAACCATATTTGAGTCCTTTTGACTTGAAGGATCTACTATTCTGAAACATAGTCCTCCCTATTCCTTTAAGTTCCTTCACAAAAATTTCTAGACAAATCATAATGTGTTGTATTTTTTTTTAGGGTATGAGAATGATGAAGTAGTAGATGAAGTGATCTTTGTTTTCTTGTCAACACTTTCACTAGGAAATAAACCTTTAGTTTTGTTCAATTTTAGACAGTTTTTATCAAATATATTCCATAAGCAATTTTTGAGGTTTGGAACTAAAAGGGCTTTGAAGCATGAGTTTTTCCTAGTTTACTTATTCCTATAATTTTAGTTAGAAAATGTTTCTCAAATAATTCTACAAAAGCAGGATTTACAAGGTAATTAGTGGTTAATTTTTCATTGGACTTCATTAGTCAAAAAAACATCATGAGGGATTCACTTTTACAAACTTTGTAGACCAATTTATTTCAGTATGCTTCAACCTTTTACTCAGTGAGAAAGTACCAAGAATTTTTCCAGATGTCAAGCATATTTTGCAACTAAGTGAACAAAATAATATGGGCGATTGGTACTTATATAAGAATTTTATTGAGATAAGAGTGTAAGGATGTGAAATCTCTCCATACCATTTGCGAGTATTTATTCCAATCAAAATTTTTAATTTTTTCTCCTGCGTTCATTAGACATATTTTTCATGTAGATCAAGTACATTTTGTGTCAAAAAATAAAAAGGCTATTTTCAATCTCAAAGCTCAAGTGGGGCCATTTGTTGTAAATACTAGACCTGTTGATAAAGAGGTAGATTTTTTGTTAGCACAAATGAAATGTTCAGTCGAAATCAGTTGATCTTATGAGTTGGAAGAATCTCATCTATCAGAGTTAAGAAAAATTATACTCCCTATGTTCATTTATAAAAGCTGAATAATGAAAATTATGAAAACAATGACACTTGGGAAGAAGGCATGCTAGAACAATTACCAAAAGAGAAAGAAGCAGAACAATTAACAAGAATTAATTTTTTAGCAACCCCCAACAAAAGGAGAAAGAACTCAAGATGGCAGTTGAGAATGTTTTAGAATTAGAGGGAAACGAGTTCAAAGTTTATAAAATACAAATAACAAGGGGTATAGAAGAGACTATGTCAGAAACTATATCCTCAGATATTTCTTCACCAACTACAATTGTTCTTTCAAGTGAGCCTAATTTGAATTTGCAACAAACCGAAACAACAAAAGGACAATCTTCTCCTTCACCTCCTCCTTCTTCTAATCAAATTATTTTCTCCAACTTCATGGAAATTAAGAAGAAGAATGAAACGTTGGAGTCAATGACCTACTCTCAATTTTGAAAGCAAACCTCTTCCACAAAGAAAAAAATCGTTCATAGCTCTATATGTTGAAAAATGATCATTTCAATTAGCCTTACTTGAACCCAAGGTCCCAAGAGTTAAAGTTGAAGAGTTCAAGAATTCTAAGTTTTCTTTTAATAGTAAACAGATCCATCCTATTGATCAATTTTATCTTCACAGACAAATAGGTGGAATGGTTTATTCTAATCTAACTAGCTTAGCAATAAGTTTATCAAAATTGCAAAACTCATTAAATAATATTGTTTCTAAGTTAAAGATGGAGAGAATGTCTTCTCTTGCCAAAGACACCAGAATCAAATCATTGGAAGATATTGTTATTAAAGTAGGTTCACATCCTTATGATATTAATGCTTCCCAAGATATTATAAAAAATAGAAATGTAGATTTTTTCTAGTATACCTAGGGGGATAATATGTGGTACAGAGGAAGGTACCCACGGGAATAGTATGATGTGATGATTAAGGATGATAAATAAATGGGACATAGTTTATAAATAAAGTGGTTAACTTGCATTATGCAAGAGACCACAAGTAGTTATGAAATAATGTGATAAGCCCATGGTATTAGATGTATGGTATTTAGAGACCCGTGGTAATTACCCATGGTATTGTATGTATGAATCCTATATAGAGGCTAGAGACCCCCCATTGAGAGACATTGTTAGGCCCCTATACTACTAGTGTAACCACTTATTGTTATTAGTACAACCCCCTTATTATATTGTTGTACCCATGTAGTGCCCATATTGTTATTATTGTGCCCTTACATTATTATTGTTGTGTCGACTCTGATTATATTATGACCCCTTAGACTCCTGTATATAGAAAGGAGGTCATGTCATTTGTATCATCCAATAATTGTTTATTTGTGTAATGTAAAGGAGGTTTCCCCCTTGAAGAGGTTGAATTGTAAGGCGTTCATCTATCTTTTCTATCTTTTTGTGAGCTGGTTTCATAACATTTGGTATTAGAGCTTTGGATTCTAGGGTTTCACTGCTCCAAATAGGTGATCGTGGCATTTTCGCTATAACTTTTTTCTGCAATGTTTCAGACGCTAAAAAAAAACCATTTGGGTTGAAATCATTCTAAAGCTCGGGTCCAAATTTCAGAGCATTTCGTGGTATATTTGCGGAGATATTATCTGAGGAGGTTGGCCTTTTTGCAGACTCCCGAATTACATTCCAAACAAGTGACCTGGGGAAAATCGTCATAACTTTTGTTTTGAGCATCAATTTGAAATTTCATAAGAAGTTATAGAAAGAGGACAGATTGTAGTTTCCTATGTATATTTTTCAGATCCTAAGGTTAACACAATGACATGTGGCACTTCATACAAGTTCTCTCTTCTAAAAAGGTATATAATCATGTCATCTTGGGAGATTGTGCATAACTCCTTGGAGAATCTAAATTCAATCAGACTGGTGGCATTGGAAAGAGGACATAAAGGGTTACTTCAAATCGCAATTTCAGAACTGGAAGAATTGAAATTACAGAGCTATAGTCATTTCAAGATCGAGCTCCTAAAATCAAGAAAAGGTGATATGAGGAAGTTTGATGGCAAGGATCCATAAATTGGATACTTTAGATGGAGCAATATTTTGATCTAAATGGTGTATCACTATTACAAAAGGTATGTATTGCATCTTCATATTTGGAACCGGATCAATTTTTATGGTATAAAGGGCTTTTTTCTCATAAACAACTTGTTACATGGTCAATTTTCATAGAGGAAATGATAGCACATTATGAGGATACAAAGAGCAACACCATAACAATTGGAAAGAGAAAAAGGGCTTTGTTACAAAGTGGAAAGTAAAATTATGGCAACGAGGAAGTCTACCCCTCACAACTATAATAATGGAAGTGTTGTTTCTCCTAGCCTTCCACAACCTACAAGGGTTACACCATAACAATTGGAAGAAAAAAGAAAAAAAGGGCTTTGTTACAATTGTGATAGAAAATGCACTAAAGGTCATAAGTGTGCTGAGAAGAAATTATTTTACATAGAGTATGAAGAGGAGGAAGAAAAGGATCAAGAAACATCAAATGAAGAGGATATGCGCCAAGACCTAACCCCAGAGAAAGAAGAAATGAATCCGACCATATCTTGTAAAGCATTGGCAAGAATTACCACTCCTCAAACTCTCAAGATAGAAGGAAATATCAAGAAGAAAAAGGTTCAAGAAGTGAAATATCACATCAAGAAAGAAGAAATTAATCCAACCATATCTTGTAATGCATTGGCTAGAATTGCCACTCCTCAAACTATCAAGATAGAAGGACATATCAAGAAGAAAAATGTTCAAGAAGTGAAATATCACATTGAGCATGAAGAAATGAATCTGACCATATCTTGTAAGGGTTTGGAAGAAATTACCACTCCCCAAACTCTCAAGATAGAAGGACATATCAAGAAGAAGAAGGTTCAAATAGTGAAATATTAGGAAGAAAAGTATCAAGAAACATCAAAAGAAAAGGATACTCACCAGGAACCAACCCCAGAGAAAGAAGAAATGAATCCTACGATATGTTGTAATGCATTCGTTGGAATTACCACTCCTCAATCTATAAATATAGAACGACATATCAGAAAGAAAAAGGTAATATTGTTGATTGATTCGAGTAGTACCCATAACTTTATTAATTGTAATATAGCCAAGGACTTGAATTCCTTCCTAGATCTAGCACTAGAGTGTCAAGTGAGGGTTGTAAGTGGAGGAACCATAAATTGCTCTTGAAAAGTGCCATAATATCAAGCTATCCATGGGAGAATATGTATTGAATAGCCCAATGTTTTCCGTTCCAATGGGTGGTGCTGATGTTGTACTAGGAGTCCAATGGCTACAATCCTTGGGTACAATAGCTTTTAATTTTCAAGAACTTTTTATGAAATTTTCTTCAGAAGGAAAGGAAGTTGAATAAAGGGGTATCACAGGGAAACCAAGAAATATAATCAACTCTAACGGAGTGACAAAGCTTCTAAAGAAAGAAAAACAAGGCGTAACTGCACAATTATGTTCGCTAACTATTCGCACATAGAAATCATGTATTTCTCAAGATCTCCAAAAAGTCTTGGATAATCATTCCAAGGTATTTGAGCCTCCTAAAGGTCCCCCACTTATTCATGATCATGATCATGCTATTCATTTTATTCCAGGATGTGTTCCTCCAAACGTCAAGCCTTATAGATATTCATATGCCCAAAGGAGTAAAATTGAACATATGGTTGCAGAAATGGTAGAGGTTAGTACAATTATCCAACCAAATTTGATAAACAAAGGAAGGTATGAATGGAATAATGGTGAAGCAGGGTGGGAATTCATTCAAAAGTTTTTGAATATCCCAGTTCCAACAATATTACCAGAACTTGACAAGCAAGGAAAAATCATATTATAACTTGAAGCATTTACAAAACCGAGAAGTCCATAGCTAAAAATCAATCAATTTCAAAGCATCGCATCAAGTGGAAGAACTTACCTATTGAAGATTTCACATGGAATGACAAGAATTTTATATAGAAGCATCAAGAGCTACTCAAGAGTTTAGGACAACACTTTTTGAAGGAGAGGGGCATATTAGGCCCCTATACTACTAGTGTAACCCCTTATTGTTATTAGTACAACCCCCTTGTTATATTGTTGTACCCATGTAGTGCCCATATTGTTATTATTGTGCCCCATTGAATCCCACTATTGTTATTATTGTGCCCTTACATTATTATTGTTATGTCGGCTTTGATTATATTATGACCCCTTAGACTCCTATATATCGAAAGGAGGTCTTGTCATTTGTATCATCCAAGAATTGTTCATTTGTGTAATGTAAAGGAGGTTGGCCCCTCGAAGAGGCTAAATTGTAAGGCATTCATCTATCTTTTCTATATTTTTGTAAGATAGTTTCATAACAGACGTCAATGATTGGTTTGTATTGACAAGCATATGGCTTGTGGAGTGATCTACTTCCTTAAGGAGTAGTTGTACGGTATTAGCCTACCTCAATGGTTTTGTATATATTAATCACAGCCCCATCCAAGAAGCCATTGTTATCATTAATCGCATCACTGATAAAGAAGCTACCAAGTTAGTTGGCCTCTGCCTCACCTCAACTATATTTAGTTTCCAATTTGATTTCTATGAGAACTTTTGTGGTGTTACGATGGGTTCCCCTCTTTTCCCTATCCTAGCAAACTTGTTTATGGAAGATTTTGAGACCAAGGCCTTATCCTCTACTCAATATTTTCCTAAGAAATGGAAGGGATTTGTTGTTGACACTTGTTTCATCTGGCCTCATGGTCGTGAGAAGCTGGATCTGTTTTTTAACCACATTAATTCTCAATTAGAACATCAAGTTCACTATGGAAATTGAGGAGAACAGTTGCCTTATCTTTCTCGACATTCTCCTTTCTAAAAGGGATGATGGTTCTGTTTTTCACCAAATTGTTTGGAAAAATACCCACACGGAACAATATCTCCATGCCAGTTCTTATCTCTTCCATGCACATAAATTTGGGGTTCTCAGCACTCTTGCTACCCATGCTCTAAGAATCTCCGATGATAGCCAACTTGATCAAGAGAAATCTCATCTTCTTGAATTTCTTAAAAATAATGGATATAGTAGACCCTAGAGCCTCAAGGCCTTTCACAAAGCCAACAAAGCACCTAGAGTTAAACTCGACTGAGTTGATCCTATCTTTAAGGTTCATCTCCCGTATATCCAAGGAACCACAAACAAGATTGCCCATATTTAGTATATATAAATTTTAAAAATTATTATCATACAATTTCATCATTTCCTTTACGTGAAAGGAACAAACCTTTTCTTCAAAGATATTGTGATATTCTTTTGTTATAATCAAGATTTATAAGAAATCTTCCTTGGGATACAAATCCTCATCATTGTCAAAGAAGTTTGGAAGTCTCTTTTGATATAGCACTTCACATTTCTTTTTTAACCTTCTATTTCCTTAATTAATACCTCTATCTCATCCTTTAATAGTGTCACCAATTCCTACTTTCTTATCACATGGTTAGCCCTTGCTACCCATTCATACCTACTGATGTTTACCCTCACCACCTCTTCCTTACGCACTCGATTAAGAAAGTATATAATCACTTTTGCCTTAGAGGTAGAGTTCCCAATAGTGCTCTTAATGGCTTCCATTTCTTTGTGGGATATTTTAACAGTCTATATCATTTCTTGGATGAATTCCAATCATTACAATGCTTACTTAATATCTTTATTATTCATCCACGTGCTATTTTCCTAGCTGCTTTAAGGGAAGGTTTGTTGGCATGCTCTTTCTTCAAAAGATTCAACTCAATTTCAATTCTCTTAATGTGTTCATTGGCCCAGAGGAGCTCTATCTTGGTAATTTGTAGTTCTCAACTTTGGTTTGGAAGTGGGTCTTTCTAATTTTGTTAATGATTTCACCTGCCCAACAAAAATATGTATGGCCTTTCTCATGTCTAATTCTTCTATGATCAAGTCCCTCACACTTGCATCATCATAATAATAGTATGCTTCTTTATTCTTTCCCTTCAACTGGATATCGATATAGTTCTTAATAGATGAGGAGGCCATTATGATAAGCGCAAAATTTGGCAAGTTACATTCTTAGGTGCACACAAGATGAAATGTAGGGTGACCTATACAAAATGACAAAACTTGGTCCCCAAACTCCTTTTAAACCAGTTTGGCTATGACACGTGTGAAGACTAAATCTGGAAGGAATCTTCGATGATGTAGTAGTAATTTTTAAATCCAAATTAGAAAACTAAAAGTAAACAAATGTGTAAAATTAAAATAAAAATCATTTCCAATCGAAATCACTCAAAAATACGCAAGAATGAGGGTTGATTGAGTATTTTAGTGAACTAGTAAAATTAAGTTAAAACTAAGTGATACCAATTTTGAAAACAATGTTCTAGACAAATTAGTAGGAGTTTCAAATTTCTGAAGGAGGTTTTTATCAAATATATATACCTCTAGGTATATGCTCTTATGTTTAAAAACATTCCTCTATAAAGCTCGTGGCTGGCATTTTTTCTAAACCCATTTTTTTAGTTATAATACAAATCTATAAGTTATGGACTTCATGCAAATGTTATGAAAAATATGATCTTGTTTAAGATCATGAGAGGAAGAAACACATGAGTAAAATGGTTTAAAATGAGAGACATTTGGTATAAAGTGCAAGCTATAAACATACAAATGCACATAAATATTGCGTGATCAAATTTGAATTAATGATTTATTAACAATTGTGCGAAATTTGTAAGTCTCTCAATGAAATTCAAAACTAATGACTTGAGTTATTGAATTATTTTGTCAAGAACATATTACAAATGTACAAACTTCAGGCCTAGAAAAATGTCGATTGAATATTGTATAGATGTCATTAATGGTAAATAATCCTACAGGGCTGAGAACAAATGTATTTGTTGTTGGAAATAATACTGAGAGGGGGGGGTGAATCAGTATTATCAAATTCTTTTCAATATATCTTCCTGACTTATACTTCAATTTAATCTCCAGATATTGATCATTAATTTGTATGTCAGTACCATAAAATAATGCGCATGAACAAGAAAAACAGATAGTCACACCAAAGAACACCAGATATAAGGTGGAAACCCAATGTGGGTGAAAACCACCTGCTGCAATATGTCTCTATCTTCTTTCAATTAGAAACTTCTTTTACAATGATTTTTTACTAGTGCAGTCCTTTACCAGTACACAGGCTGCAACCTGCAGAGAGCTATAACTCTCCCTTAGCTCTTTTACTTCTTTAAAGGACCACATTTCATTAATTTTCAAACTGGATCCATGGACAACAAATAGTCATCAAGTACATGCAAATCACCCAATCTCCTTATAAAATCAACCAATGAATCCCCAACTCCTCAGAATGCTGTAAATAGAAAAGTAATACCAGAAATCTAAACCCAGAATTCTGCTACAATTGATAAAAGATAGTCAACAAAAGTTTCAAGATAAGTCCGCAACTTCACCAAGAGGGGCCTGCGAATATCTGCAGCTCTTCTGAGTCTAAACTGCGTAGATCTGCACTGGTGGTTCTTCTTCTGTGCGTACTTTTTCTTAGGTCCGCAGTCTCACTGTCTGATAGACAGCGTACCTCCGCACTGTGCCTTTTCCTGCACTGCGTACCTCGCACTTCTCCTTTTGTAGCACTGCGTGCGGCTCGCACTGCGCTTTCTCCTGTGCTGTGTACCTCGCATTGATCCTTTTCCCAGACTGCGTATCCCCACACTGCACCTTTTTCTGCACTACGTACCCTCGCACTGCGCCTTCGTATCGCCTGCGAACTTCTGATTAGGGCCAGGTTAACAGTCCTCCAATGTGCCACAATCAGTCAAATCCACAGATCTTCTCATGCGCCTGAGAGATCACAACTTATCAATAGATTCACTTTAAGTTTTCTCCTTGATTTAGATCTAGCTTTTAAAATCAATCACCCAAAATTCAGATCTTAAGATATTCAAATTTTCACCAGTATTTGGCCAAGAGATCTCCTTTCCTTTTTATAGGCAAGCCTTTCACAATACTATGGTCCAAAACCATAATAACACAATACCATGAACCCAATACCTTGGATCAATATTTGTAGATGAAAAACCACAGACCAAAACCATAGGCTCAAATATGTTGGGCTAAATACCATGAACCATTCATAAAGATTCCCACGTGCACGCACTTTTCTGCATTAGAGAGAGTGAAACTGGGGTCCGCACCTACTGAACGGAGAACCTGCATGCATGTCCGCACTCCTTGGTCGACGTACCTGTGGGTCCGCAGCTTCTTCTAGGATTACCTGCGGGTACCTTAATTTTCATGATTTTAAGTGCCTGAACTGAGATCTGCCACATGAGTGAGTTGCCATCAAGTACAACACATGTACCATAGAGCCAAACCAGAATCATAATGCCAACAATCTCCCGCTTTGGACTTGATGGCAACCTCAAGATCCTCAATGTCATTCTCCCCCTTTGACATCAAGGGCAAAGGGTTATGCTTCCCTTGAGAACATGCTTAAGTCTTTGCTCTGCTGATAATGCTCCCCCTGACTAGATTCATAATCCACCATAAATTTCTTCAAGAAGAACCATAATCCACCTGACCATGAAAGAGATAGAGACATATTGCAGCCATGATCAGATCAGCATCCATGTTCTCCTTCTGTGCTACCATAATGCCAACAATGCATTATATGTGCTCCCCCTGAACCTGTGTCATCGATCTACAACCAATCCATAAACCAGCCAATGTACGCGTATACCACATATAGACCTCGCGTACAACTAACAGATGAGATTCAACAACAAGATGATGCATCAACTACCCCCAGCTTTTGCCTGAGGTATTCAAAGGTCTCCCTGGGCAATGGTTTGGTGAGAATATCAGCAACTTGTTCCTTAGAAGGAACATACTCCAACTTGACCTTTTTTCAATCACTTGTTCCCTGAGAAAGTGATACTTGATCGGTATGTGCTTGGTCTTTGAATGCATGACTGGGTTCTTTGAAATGCTGATTGCACTTGTATTATCACATAAGATGGAGATAGGTGGTGTAAAAGTGATTTGAAAGTCCTGCAAACTCTGCATCATCCAAAGGAGCTGAGTGCAGCAAGATGCAGCAGCCACATATTCCACTTAACCTGTAGATAAAACAATCGAACTCTGTTTCTTGCTGAACCAAGATACTAATCTGGAACCCATAAAGAATGCACCACCACTTGTGCTCTTCCTGTCATCCATGCTTCCGGCCCAATCTGCATCTGTATAAGCATGAAGTGTGAGATCTGTATCTCTATGATACCATAAGCCATAATTTTGTGTCCCTTGAAGATATTTGAAAATTCTCTTCACTTCCCGAAGATGAGTCTCCTTTGGATTTGCTTGAAATCTTCCAACTATTCCTACTGCATGCATGATGTCCGGTCGGGTACCTGTCAAATAAAGTAGACTTCGAATCATAGATCTGTAGGTTGGTTGATGTACTGCTGCAGATTCATCATTTGCACTGAGGCTACATCCTGTGACCATGGGTGTACATACTAGTTTTGCATCTTCCATGCCATATTTCTTCAAAATCTATTTGAGATACTTGGTTTGAGATAAAAAGATTCCTCCTTCTTTTTGTTGGATTTGCAAACCAAGGAAATATGCCAGTTCTCCCAGCAAGGACATTTCAAATTCTTTCTGCATGACCAAGGCAAAGCTTTGACTCATAGCTTCTTCATTGCTGCCAAAAATAATGTCATCTACATACACAACAAGTATTAGCAATTTATCATTTTCAACTTTTATATAAAGATTGCTATCTGCTGAATCTTTTGAAAAACCTTGTTGATGAAGATATTTGTCCAAACGATAGTACCAAGCCCTTGGAGCTTGTTTGAGTCCATAGAGAGCCTTTTTCAATCTGCATACAAGTTTTGGATCATTCCCAAGGATGAAACCATCTGGTTGCTCAATGTACACTTCTTCTTCTAAGTCCCCATTCAGAAAGGCTGATTTCACGTCCATTTGAAATACTTTGAATTTTGAAAACTAGAGAGAGAAAGGAACATTCGGATGGCCTCAAGTCTTGCAACATGAGCAAATGTTTCTTCAAAGTCTATTCCTTCTTGCTGCGCATACCCTTTACAAACAAGTCTGGCCTTGTTTCTAATTACTTCTCCATTTTCATTCAATTTATTTTTGAAGACCCATTTTGTTCAGATAACATTCTTATCCTTTGGTCTAGGAACCAGTTCCCAAGTGTTGTTCCTTTCGATTTGCTCAAGTTCTTCATCCATTGCTTTTATCCAACATTCTTCTTTGCATGCCTCTTTCACATTTTGTGGTTCAGTAGAGGAGAGTAATGCCAAATAGCTTGAGGCTTCTGCAACTGTTCTTCTTGTTTGTACACCTGCTTCTTTCTGCCCATAATCTGAGATTCTGGATGATTCTTCTGAACATATCTGGATGGAGTCTTTTCTTCTATTCTTGTCTGCTCCTCTGATTCTTCTTCAGGTTCTTCTTGAGGTTCTTCATCATTCTGTTGTTGAGGGTAGCCTTCATCTTCTT
>APFE031681240.1:337971-369509 GCA_000404065.3 Pinus taeda
CCTCTTTTACATTTTGTGGCTTAGTGGAGGAGAGCAATGCCAAATAGCTTGAGGCTTCTGCAATTGTTCTTCTAGTTTTTACACCTGCTTCTTTCTGCCCCAAAATCTGAGATTCTGGATGATTCTTTTGAACATACCTAGAAGGAGTCCTTTCTTCTATCCTTATTTGTTCCTCTGGTGCCTCTTGAGGTTCTTCTTCATCATTTGTCTGATTTGGAGAGTAGTCTTCATCCTCTTCGATATCTTCATGATTTACTTGCCTAGGGATGTATCCTTTTTCATCAACCACTACATCAATGTTGTCGACAATTCTTCCAAGTCTTTTATTATAACACTTATATGCTTTGCTGTAGGGAGAATAACCAAGGAGAATGCCTTCATCTGCTCTGGGTTCAAGTTTGCCAAGCTGTTCATCAGTATTCTTAATATAGCATTTGCTCCCAAAAGTTTTGAAATGCTTTACCGAAGGAGTCTCAGCATATCACAGCTCATGCAGAGTTTGAGTGTTGTTCACTTGGACATTTGTTTTGTTGAGAATAACAACCGCAGCATATGCAGCTTCACCCCAGAAGGTTGCGGGAGTTCCAGACTCATGTCAAGCATTAGCACAAGCCATTTGGACTCTGTTCATCCTTCCACCATCTCCATTTTTTGCTAAGGAGTCCTGAGCTGTAGAGAATTCTCTTTCTGATTCCCCATGTTCTTACAGAAATTGAAAAATTCATTTGAGGTAAACTCCCCACCTCTGTCAGACCTGAGGCACTTGATTTTGTAATCTGATTCATTTTCAACCAAGGCTTTGAAGGATTGGAATTTTTCGAATGCTTCGTCCTTGTGCTTCATAAGTCCTAACCAAACCATCCTGGAGAAGTCTTCAATGAATATTATAAAGTATTCTTCTCCTCGAGGTGACCTTGTCCTAAATGGACCACATACATCTGTATGGACTAGCTCAAGAGGCTTGCTGGTTGATCCTTCCTTCTCAGGGAAGTTAGTTTTGGTTTGCTTCCAAATTGACATGATTTGCATATGGTGTTGTCTGGAATTTTGATGTCTGGAATACCACGAACTGCCTGGTATTTGCATGCTTTCCTTATTTGTGAAAAGCTTAGATGCCCTAACCTCTGGTGCCATAACTAGTGTTCATCATTTTTGCTCAAATAACATTGTTGTTCTCCTTCTTCAAATATGTATAGATTATTTGGAGTTCTTCTGCCTTTGATTACTGTTTTTCTTGTATCAAGATCATGAACACTACACCCATTTGATCGGAATATTACCTCGGTTCCATTATCGCACATCTGACTGACACTCAATAGATTATGCTTCAAGCCATCAACATACAAAACATTTCCAGCTTTGACCTTTTCTTTCAACTGAGCAATGCCTTTTGCTTTTATGGCTGCAGGGGGATCATTTCCAAAAAAAACTTTCTTTCCCTTTTCTAAAGCAGTATATGATTCAAGTTTTTCTTTATCACCTGTCATATGCTTCAAACATCTGATGTCGATGTACCATTGATTTTCCTGTCCTTCTGCATATAAAGCTATCCCACATCTTTCTGGTTGTGGTTCCTTCATTCTCCATGTTTTTGCACTTGAGGTTTGTTCCTTCTGAGTTGTCTTCCAAAACCTGCTCCTGCGTACAGAATCTTCATGCCCAAAATTATTACAAATAGAACATTCAATTTCACTTTCAAGGGCGGAAAAGTTGTTATAGGTCCTCTTCGTGATTGCAGGCATACTTCTTTGTTTTTGAGCCTCTCTAGTCATGATTGTCTTATAGGCAACACATTGAGCTGCTTTATGACCAAAGTTATGGCAAGAGAAACATTGGCCATTGAAGAAATTCCTGCGACTATCATTCAACCGATTGTAGTTTCTACTGACATCCATTCTTGAAGAAAATTGGGCAGATTTTACCTGTGGCTGGTTGTAGCTTCTTTTTGTCCTTAATGTAGCATGCCCCCGATTTTCTTGATAGTCTTTGTTCATTCTTGAGGAAGATTGTTCCTGATTTACCTGATGATTTCTATTGGGCCTTTTCTCACTCCTTCTTGCTGCATCAAGATAACTTTTGGAGGTGGAAGCTTGAGATGCTTCTCCATTATATCCCAGACCTGTCTTGAATAGAGGGGAACATTGCACATTGATAATCTCATCTAGAGTTTCAGATCCTTTAACAAATTTAAGATTAAGGGCCTTTGTTTTCTCAATTTCTTTCTAAGGCCAACAACTTCACATTCTAACTTCTCAAGAAATTTCTATTTTTCATCAAGTTGAAATTGCAGAGTATCAATGATCACATTCTTTTCTTCTAAACATGTTTTGAGTCTAGAAATCTCTTCATAAAAACCATCCACATCTATAGCATCCATGTAATCATCATCTTCAAAGGCCATTAAAAGTTTATAGTGATTACCTCGTTCGTCTTCATCGCTGTTTGATAGTCCATCACTATCTTCATGAGTGTAGTAGCTTTTCTTATTTGTATTCTATTTCTTGTTCCATTTAGCAGGTTCCTTTCCTTTATCCTTGTGAGGACATTTTGCAGCATAGTGACCTACTCTTCCACAAGCAAAGCATTTGAAAGGTAACTTACCTCTGAATCTTCCAGTACCCCTTTGAAGATTTTTGACAAATTTTGATTCTTCTTCTTCTTCTGGTATGTGTCTTGCTCATAGTAGTCTCCTTTGCCTGATGCCTTGAAGGCAACTTCTCTTCTGTCTGATGGTCCTCCTTTCTCATTTCATTAGCAGTTAGAATTCCATGTAGCTGAGACATAGTAAGAATTCGTAGATTTTCTTTTTCTTCTATTGCAGATACTTTAGATTCAAACTTGGGGGACAATGATCTTAGAACCTTTTCAACCACAATAGCCTCTTTTATTTCTTCACCCAAATTTTTCATACAATAAACAACTTCATCTACCCGAAGAAAATAATTAGCCACACTTTCATCATTATACATCTTGAGATTTTCATACTGAATCCTGAGGGTTTGAAGTTTTTCTCGTTTTACCTGATCATCTCCTTCATAGCTCAGAACAATCATGTCCCATATCTCTTTTGTAGATTTAAACTGCATAACCTTGAAAAATTCTGATTGAGATAGGCATCCCAATAGAGTATTGACCGCTTTTGCATTTGTTTCATACTTCTTCTTCTCAGCCAGATCTGTAGGAGTTGCTGATGGAAAAGTATACCCTGTATCTATGATATCCCAGACTTCTGTACCAAGAGATTGATGATAGGCAGTAACTCTTACCTTCTAATAAACGAAGTTTGTCCCATCAAAAATCGGTGGCCTGATTGATGCTTCCCTCTCGTAATTGCTCATGATGAAAGATCTTCCTTCAAGCGATCAAGCTTCTTCTGAAGGACCTGCTCTGATACCAATTGTTGGAAATAATATTGAAAGGGGGGGGTGAACCAGTATTATCAAATTCTTTTCAATATATCTTCCTGACTTATACTTCAATTTAATCTTCAGATATTGATCATTAATTTGTATGTCAGTACCATAAAATAATGTGCATGAACAATAAAAACAGATAGTCACACCAAAGAACACCAGATATAAGGTGGAAACCCAATGTGGGTGAAAACCACCTGCTGCAATATGTCTCTATCTTCTTTCAATTAGAAACTTCTTTTACAATGATTTTGTACTGGTGCAGTCCTTTACCAATACGCAGGCTCAACCTGCAGAGAGCTACAACTCTCCCTTAGCTCTTTTACTTCTTTAAAGGACCGCATTTCATTAATTTTCAAACTGGATCCATGGACAACAAATAGTCATCAAGTACATGCAAATCACCCAATATCCTTATACAATCAACCAATGAATCACCCAACTCTTCAGAATGCTATAAACAGAAAAGTAATACCAGAAATCTAAACCCAGAATTCTGCTGCAATAGATAAAAGATAGTCAACAAAAGTTTCAAGATAAGTCTGCAACTTCACCAAGAGGGGCCTGCGAATATCCGCAGCTCTTCTGAGTCTAAACTGCGCAAACCCGCACTGGTGGTTCTTCTTCTGTGCGTACTTTTTCTTAGGTCCGCACTCTCACTGTCTGATAGACAACATACCTCCGCACTGTGCCTTTTCCCGCACTGCGTACCCCCACACTGCACCTTTTTCTGCGCTGCGGACCCCCGCACTGCGCCTTCGTATCGCCTGCGGACTTCTGATTAGGGCCAAGTTAACAGTCCTCCAATGTGCCACAATCAGTCAGATCCACAGATCTGCTCATGCACCCGAGAGATCACAACTTATCAATAGATTCACTTTAAGTTTTATCCTTGATTTAGATCTAGCTTTTAAAATCAATCACCCAAAATTCAGATCTTAAGATATTCAAATTTTCACCAGTATTTGGCCAAGAGATCTCCTTTCCTTTTTATAAGCAATCCTTTCACAATACCATGGTCCAAAACCATAATAACACAATACCATGAACCCAATACCTTGGATCAGTATTTGTAGATGCAAACCCACGGACCAAATAGGATCAAATATGTTGGGCTAAATACCATGAACCATTCATAAAGATTCCCACATGCACACGCTTTTCTACATTAGAGAGAGTGAAACTGGGGTCCGCACCTACTGAACGGAGAAACTGCGTGCATGTGCGCACTCCTTGGTCGGTGTACCTGCGGGTGCGCAGCTTCTTCTAGGATTACCTGTGGGTATCTTAATTTTCATGATTTTAAGTGCCTGAACTGAGATCTGCCACATGAGTGAGTTGGCATCGAGTACAACACCTATACCATAGAGCCAAACCAGAATCATAATGCCAACATTTGTGACAAAAACCTCTTTCATATTCCTCAAATTTTTTGTCAATTTCTTATAATTTATTAGACAAAACGACAATTTCTCAGTTTTTAAATCAATTTCACCCACCTCAGAAAAATGCTTTCCATACCCTCATTCCTGCCTCTTCTGAGTGATCTCAGTTGGAAATGGTTTGTTCTACTATTTTCCACCTAATTATACAATTGGTTCTCCAAGTTGGGAAAAAACAGTGTTGGTTGAGCAAAAACACCTTAGAGTTGTCATGTGTTTTCATGAGATGTCCCCTTAGCTTAATAAAAATGCAATCTAGCCCCTAATATTAAATTATTATAGTAAATGTATTTGAGAATAGAATAGGTACACATATTGGGAAAGGGCATTCCTCTTTTGGATTTTTATAACTTTCCCTCATCTACTCACAATAGATATATGAAAAGTGCACTTTTAACAGTTTTTACAGTGATGGACATTTGGTGTAAAATACAAACCATAAACATACATATGCATGAAAATATTGTGCAACCATATTTGAATGAATTATTTATTAACACTTAGCACAATTTGTAATTTTTTTGGTCAAAATTCTATACGACTGACTTAAGTTCTTGAAGTTTACGTTAAGAACATGGTGCAAATGTACAAAACTAGACATAGAGAAATGTCCGTAAAAAATTTTATAAATGTCAACAATTCAAAATAATCTTATGGGGCTGAAGAAGGATGTATTTGTGATAAAAAACCCTTTCAAATTCCTCAAATTTTGTGTTAGTTTCTTGCAATTAATTTGACAAAATGACAATTTCTCAGTTTTTAAACAAGTTTCAACCAACTCAGAAAAATGCCCACCATAGCCTCATTCTTGTTTCTTTAAGAGTGATTTCAGTTGTAAATGGTCATATCTACTATTTTCCACCTCACTATACACATAGTGTTCCAGTTTGGGCATAAAAGCAGTCTCCTGAGAAAAAACTTCTCAGGATTGCCTTTTATTCGTGAGATGTCCCCTTAGTGTAATAAACATGCAAGTCATCCCCTGCTATAAAATTACTATAGTTAATGGATTTAGGAATGGGATAGGTACACGTATTTGGAGATGACATTCCTATGTTGGATTTTTATAACCTTTCCTCATCTACTCATAGCAGATGTATGAAAAGTGTGCTTTTAGCAATTTTTACTATGATGGACATTTGGTGCAAAATGAAAGCCATACACATACATATGCATGCAATTATTGCATTATTATATTTTAATAAATGATTTATTAACACTTATGTACAATTTGTAAGTCTCACGATCAAAATTGTAAATTAGTGACGTAACTTATTGAATTGTTTTGTCAAGAATAGAGAGAAAATGTACAAAATTAGGCTTAGGAAAATGTCCATTGAAGACTTTACAAATGTTGTTAATTGGGAATAATCCTATGGGTGTGAAGAAAGATACATTTCAGATAAAAAATTGTTCACATTCCTGAAATTCTATGTTAGTTTCTTGCAATTGATATGACAAAATAACAATTTCACAGTTTTTAAACCAAAATCACCCACCGCAAAAAAAAATGTCTTCCATACCCTCATTCTTTATTATTCCTAAGTGATTTTAGTTATAAATCATGTGTTCTAATATTTTACACATAATTATACACTTGGTTTTCCAGCTTAGGCTAAAACGATGCATGGTGAGCAAAAACACCTTAGGGTTGTCTTACATTCATGAGATATCCCCTTAGTTTAATAAAAATGCAAGCCAACCCCTGCTTTGAAATGATTACAGTAAATGGATTTGGGAATAGGATAGGTACACATATTGGGAAAGAACATTCCTATGTTGTATTTTTATAATCTTCCCCCATCTACTCGCAATGGATGTATGAACAGTGCACTTTTAACATTTTTTACTATGATGGACATTTGGAGTATAATATTAGCCATAAACATACATATGCATGAAAACGTTATGTGGTAATATTTGAATGAATGACTTATTTACACTTTTGCAAAAAAATTTATTCTCTTGGTCAAAATTCAAAACTAGTGACTTAAGTTCTTGAATTGTTTTGTCAAGAGCATAGTGCAAATGAACAAAACTAGGCTTATAAAAAAGCCCACTCAAGACCATAAACATGTCATCATTTGAAAATAAGCCTATGAGTCTGAAGACAGATGCATTTTTGAAAAAAACCACTTTCATATTCTTCAAATTATGCATTGGTTTCTTGCAATTTCTTTGACAACATGACAACTTGTTAATTTTTAAACTAGTTTCACCCAACTTAGAAAAAAGCCTGCCATACGCTCATTCTTCCTTCTTTGAAATTTATGAATGATTTCAATTACAAATGGTGTGTTATATTATTTTTCATCTCTTTGTACACCTATTTATCCAATTTGGACTGAAAAGGTGACTGTTGAGCAAAAACACCTAAGGTTG
The DNA here is from genome assembly GCA_000404065.3 of Pinus taeda. Lineage (NCBI taxonomy): Eukaryota > Viridiplantae > Streptophyta > Pinopsida > Pinales > Pinaceae > Pinus > Pinus taeda. Next base: position 345,209 of record APFE031681240.1, read on the forward strand.
TCTTGTATTCATGAGATGTCCCCTTAGTTTAATAAAAATGCAAGCCAACCCCTATTATGAAACAATTATAGTAAATTGATTTGGGAATGGAACAGGTACATGTATTGGGAAAGAACAATCCTCTATTGGATTTTTATAACCTTCCCTCCTATGCTCACAGTAGATGTATTGAAAAGTACACTTTTAACATTTTTTACGATGATTGTCATTTGGTACAAATGCAAGCCATAAACATACATATGCATGAAAATAATGTGCAATCATATTTTAATGAATGATTTATTAACACTTGTTCACATTTCATAATTCTCTTTTTCAAAATTCTGAACTAATGACTTAAGTTCTTGAATTATTATGTCGAGAACAAATTGCAAATGTACAAAGCTAGGCTTAGAAAAATGCTTGTCAAAGACTCTTTAGATGTAATCAATTGAAAATAAGCCTATGTCGTTGAATACATATATATTTTTGACAAAATCTCTTTCACATTCCTCAAATTTTGTGTCATTTCTTGCAATTGATTTGACAAAATGACAATTTCTCAGTTTTTAAACTAGTTTCACCCAGCTCAAACAAATTCCCTCCATAATCTCATTATTGCTTCTTTCATAGTGATTTAAATTGAAAATGATGTGTTCTACTATTTTACACCTCACTATACACTTTGTTTTCCAGTTTGGGCTAAAAAGGTCAGTGTTGAGAAAAAACACCTCAGCCTTGTCTTGTATTCATGAGATGACCCTGTAGTTTAATAAAAATGGAAGCCAGCCTCTACTATGAAATGATTATAGTAAATTTATTTTAGAATGGGATAGGTACACATATTAGGAAAGAACATTCCTCTATTGGATTTTTATAGCCTTCTCTCATCTTCTCAAAGTGGATGTATGAAAAGTTTACTTTTAACAATTTTTACTATGAATGACATTTGGTAGTAAAATGCAAGCCATAGACATACATATGCATTCAAATATTGCACAAGCATATTTGAATAAACTTTTTATTTACACTTGTGCACAATTTGTAATTCTCTTGGTCAAAATTAAAAACTGGTGACTTATGTTCTTGAATTGTTCTGCCAAGAACACAATACAAATGTACAAAATTGGGCTTATGAAAATGCATGTCGAAGACTAAAAATATTCCATAAATTGGAAATGAGCCTATGGGGTTGAATATGGATGCATTTGTGACAAAAACTTCTTTCACATTTGTCAAATTTTGTGTAAGTTTCTCGCAATTGATCTGACAAAATGACAATTTCTTAGTTTTAAAACTATTTTTACCTATCTCAGAAAAATTCCTGCCATACCCTCATTCTTCCTTTTTTCTGAGTGATTTCAATTGGAAATGGTGTGTTATACTATTTTCCACCTCATTATACACCTAGTTTTCCAATTGAGCTAAAAAGGTGTCTATTGAGCAAAAACACCTCAGGGTTGTCTTGTATTCATGAGATGTCCCCTTAGTTTAACAAAAATGCAAGCCAACCCCTGTTATGAAATGATTATAGTAAATGGATTTGGGAATGTGATAGGTATACATATATGAAAATAACATTCCTCTGTTGGATTTTTAGAACCTTCCCTCATCTTCTCAAAGTGGATCTATGAAAAGTGCACTTTTAAATTTTTTTACAATGATGGACATACAAATACATGCAAATATTGTACGGTCATATTTAAATGAATGATTTATTTACACTTGGGAATAATTTCTAATTCTCTTGCTCAAAATTCAAAACTAGGGACATAAGTTCTTGAATTGTTCTATCAAGAACATATTGGAAATGTACAAAATTGGGCTTAGAGAAATGCTTGACGAAGACTGTACAAATGTCATTAGTTATAAATAAGCATATGGGGCTAAAGATAGATGAATTTTTTACAAAAACCTCTTTCACATTCCTCAAATTATGTGTGAGTATTTTTCAAATGATTTGACAAAATGACAATTTCTCAGTTTTTAAACTAGTTTTACCTAACTCTGGAAAAATGCCCAGCATACCCTCATTCTTCATTCTTTATGAGTGATTTTAGTTGAAACTAGTGTGTTATACTATTTTCCACCTCACTATACACCTAATTTTTTAATATGCAATATAATGAATATGTTCTTGAATTGTTTTGTAAAGAACAATGTGTAAATATACGAAATTGGTCTTAGAAAAATCTCTAAAGTTATGGACTTCATGCAAATGTTACAAGACAAATCTAGGCATGTTTAAGATAGTGGGAGGGAGAAAAATATTTTATGCAATTGAAAGCACTTAAAAATACCCAAGGATAGAACTCAGGCTTGCATTTTGGTCAACTATGCAAGCATTTCACATTTAGAAGGTAACCTTGTAGTGTATTTACATGATAGGATTGTTTAAATCCAAAATTAGGAAACGAGAAGTAAATGAAGGTGTCAACTTAAAATAAAAATCATTTCCTATCAAAATCATTAAAAATACTCAAGAATGAGGATTGGGTGTGCATTTTATTGAACTAGTCAAATTCATTTAAAAACTAAGGAATACCAATTTTGAGTAACATTGTTGTAGACAACTCAAAAAGAGTTTCAAAATTCAGAAGCGGGTTTTTGTAATATATATATATATATATATATATATATATATATATATATATATATATATATATATATATATATATATATATATATGCTCTTATTTTTTAAAAATTGCCTCTATAATGCTCTTGGCTAACATTTTTCTAAGCTCACTTTTATAGTTATAAGACAAATTTATAAAGCTATGGACTTCATGCAAATCCTATAAGAAAAAATTGGAGTTGTTTGGGACCATGGGAGGAAGAAACATATTCTCTACAATTGAAAGGACTTAAAAATACCCAAGGATAGAAAACTTAGGTTTACATTTTGGTCAACTAAGTGGGTCTTTCACATTTAGAAGGTAGCCATGTAGTGTATTCACATAGTAGGATTTTTTAAATCCAAAATTAGAAACTATAAGTAAACAAACGTGTCAAATTAAATAAAAATCATTTCCTATCAAAATCACTCAAAAATACTCAAGAATGAGGGTTGGGCATGCATTTTACTAAACTAGTTGAATTCAGTGAAAAACTTAGATATACCAATTTCGAGAACATTGCACGAACAAATTCTAATGAGTATCAAAATTATGAAGGAGGGTTTTACACACACACACACACACACACACACCTCCATGTATATGCTCTTATGTTTTAAAAAATGCCTCTATAAAGCTCATGGCGAGCATTATTCAAAGCCCTTTTTTTTATACTTTTACTCTCTCTTTTTCCACACAAACATAGGATTTTATCCATTCTAATTATGAAAATTGTGCTTATCATTTATGCATTAGTAGATAAATGGAAAATATAGTATGATCAATTTAAAGGGAGCAAATATCTAGACATTAATGGCAAAGGGATTTATATCGATAATGAGGAAATTAGCAGCTAAAACTCACCACAAAAATGAAATGAAGAATTCCCAATGAAAATTTGTTAAACCCAATGAATATTATATGAATGCTAGAAAAAATTACCAATCTTTTAAATCGAATTTGGCATCATTTCTCCAATTTTTTAGCTTAACTACAGTTCATATTTTCTTTTGAATAGGTAACTACAACCTATGTGAGGATAGCTTCACCAGTTTGTTGAGATGATTTGGTCTATGAGCTTAAAAGAAAGGGAGGGAATACTTTCATTCAATCTGTCAATGAAATTTTTTAAGTTACCCACCATATGATAATATTTCATTTTTTAATATAGTGAATGAATGCCACATCAATAGAGTTTCTTAATTTCAAGGACATGTACTGGTTAATAGCTACACCACCCTATTCTTAGATAATTATCTAAATTAAATATAGTTTTTTTATCATGTTTTCTCTGGGAAGAGTCTACTCAACAATGGATATTTATAGAAATTTCCAACGTCCGTTGGCTTAACTCAACATAGATTAAGAAAATTGTTTGAATAACTCATGTTCAATGCCTATGTTGAGGAAAAAATGACAATTTTTTTTCTGCAAGGTGTGCCCAAAAATTCTCTTTATTTGTCCATTTATGGTTAGACCATATGACGTGAGTTGACTAACAACACATTCTTAACAATAAAAATAATACTTTTAAAACCCTATTAAAAATCTTAGCTAATGAAATAAAGAATCATTTGACAACGAAAAACATCATTTGCAAATCTATGATTAAAAAATAGGTTACATGCCAATGTTGGCTAGATATTTATGTATGCTACATGAAAAAAATTTCCTATGTTTTTATGGGAAGAGGCTTGAAACACTATTGTTTATTTACAAAAAAAAAAAAAAAAGTCTACATAAGGTGTTGGGCACATTGACACTTGAGGAAGCTTTGAGAAAAAGAAACTAGATTTTCCACACATCTACATCTTTGGTTGTTCAGTATACTCCCATGTTCCATTAGAAAATAGGAGAATGATAGAACCTACTATGAAGAATGGGATTCTTGTGGGGTTTAGTGTGACCTAAAGAGCTTGTAGAATTTGCCTTCTTGCACTCAAGAAAATAATGATAGGTAGGGATGTGATATTTGAGAAGTAGAGGGATTTAGGAGGTCTTACAAGACACATCCTTCCAAAATGGAGGTTCAGGAATGGGATACATCAAAGATAAAAGAAGTGTAAACACCTTAGGATATTGTGACATCAAGTGGTGAGTAAATGAGAACACCTATGACTTGGAGTTAGAGGGAGTGAATAGGCTTAGGAGGAAGTTAGACTTTAGATGGAGTCAACAAGCTCAAGGGGAATCAACCACTGAGAGGAAGAAAACCTTCAAGTCCAGGAATTCATGGAATGAGATGACCTTGAAGATGGGAGAGAGTAGACCATGAATAATGGTAGAGAGTATTCTTCCGAGATTGTATCATGCTCAAACATAGTTACCGATCAAACAAGAACTTTACCGGTTACCTTTTTTTTGAGGTAAAAATCACTCGATTTTCAAAAGTGATTATTCATAATACACTTTTTTTTAGCATATTTCTTGCACTTTAAATTTTTTAATTTAGGCTTTTGTGATTCATATCAAGTTTTTTTTACGTTGAACATATGTTGTTTTTTTATTTATATATTCTTAACTAGCTTGATCCTAATAATTATTGTTAATAATACGAGATTATTATTTACAAACTAGTCGTTTTTATTAAATTATAAAAAATATTATTTAACTAGTCGTTTTTTATTGAAACTATAAAAATAAATATTAATTATTTATGAGCTAGGTTTTTATTATAGTCGTTAATTGAAACCTGAGTCTCTACATTGCTCTATTTATACTCATGCCATGATCTGTCTCTTCATCTCATCTTGACGATGAGCCACATTGGATGGTTTGAAACGTGTCGACAAATGAATTTTGATGTGATTATCGCCGAACACGTGTCTTAAAAACTTTAAATTTTCTTATGTATCGAGTATGAACATCGTTTTTTAAATGTTAGTGATTTTCATGTTGATTTTGAAAAGTTTTGATGCAACATCAACCAATTTTTTTAGAGCGCTTATTTTTAACACTTTAAAAAAATTGATGAATCAAATATGAACAATTTTTTTAAAATGTTAGTGATTTTCATGTTGATTTTGAAAAGTGTTGATGCAACATTAATCATTTTTGTTTAAAAGGCTTATTTTTTACACTTTATATTTTCTAATGTATTAAGTGTGGATAATTTATTTTCAATATTGGTGATTTTTATGTTGATAATAATAATAATAATAACAGAAACCAAAACTAAATCAAATATATAAGAAAAGACCAAAAAACATAAAAGTGTAAAAAGATAAAAATAACCTGTAAAACTAAAAAATTAAAAAAACAAAAAAACAAAAAACAAAAAATATCAAAAAGTAAATAAATAAAATATTTCAAAAGAAATATAATTTAAGAAAAAATTTAAAAATTAACGAGTTAAAAAAAAAAACATTAAAAACATTTTTTTAATGTTTAAACAAAAACAAATTAATAAAACAAAAACAAATTAAAAAATTAAAATAAACCACACAATTACTATAAAAAATTAAGATAAAAAATCTGGCCTCGGCCCTCCTAGGTTGATTCAAGGAATGGACCTCAAGGGCCCAATATTTTAATTTTTAATTGTGTGGTTTTCTTTTTTATTTTTTTCCCTAACTTAAACAAGAAATGTTTTAACATTTTTTTTTTGTGTTTTTTTGGTTAATTTTTAAATTTTAATTAATTTATGTGTTTATATATATGTTTGTTTAATTTTTTTTTACAATTTTTTATAAAAAATTTGTTTGTTTTTTTTTGGTCTCTTTTATATATTTTTATATTTGACTTTATTTGTCACGTTTTTTATTTTTTTTTAATTTTTAGTTTTAAATTATTTATTTATTTTTTGACTTTTTTGTCATGTTTTTATTTTATTTTTATTTTTATGTTTTTACTTTTTATTATTTAAAAAAAATGGACTTTTTTTTTCAATGTTTGAATCTTAATTATATATATATATATATATATATATATATATATATATATATATATATATATATATATATTTTTTTTCTTTTCTCTTTTTTGCTTTTCAGGGCCTATTTCGATGCTCAACTAGCGACCCGATCGCAGTATGTGTAATTTGATAGTTGATTTTAAAGTTTTATTTATAATGTATCGTTTCTGCCCCCACAATGTGTCAATTTCATGGTTGGTCTTTAAGTTTTCATTACAATGGGTTGAGTTCACCCACACTAAGTGTTAATTTGATGGTTGATTTTTAAATTTTTGTTGCAATGTCTCACGTTGTCTTAGGCTAATTTTTTTTTTTTTGTAGGTAAGCACTCATGGGGATTTGAACCAATGACCTATCGCAAGGAGTACCTTAATGGTGCACCCATTCACCGTCAATCCAAAGCCACGTGGGTATCTTAGGCTAAGATTTTAAAATCGTTATAGATTTAGCATTTAAAAAAGAAATTACTCTTGGTATGATAACCCTTTCATTCAGGAATTCATTTAAAAAAAAGAGTCATAATTTTTTTTTTAATGTTATGTTTGAAATATTTTGAAAAATTAGAGTTTTTTTTAATCATAATATTTGGTTTTAATTCCATGGTTGAAAAATCATCAAAATTTTAATGTTTTTTTAAATCTATTTTATTTATGTAAAATTATAAATAATGCATTATTATTTTTATTATAAATAACATATTGCTTTATGAAAAGTATTTTTTTTAAAATAAATTATGAAAAACATTATAGTTTTTTTTCTATTTTATTTATGTAAAATTATAAATAATGCATTGTTTTTTTATTATAAATAACATATTGCTTTATGGAAAAGGTATTTTTTTTAAAATAAATTATGAAAAACATTATACTAAATCTATTTTATTTATGTAAAATTATAAATAATGCATTGTTTTTTTAATTATAAATAACATATCGCTTATGGAAAGGGTCTTTTTTTTTAAATAAATTATGAAAAACATTATAGCTTTTTTTTACTAATACAAGGTACAAAATTCTTAACGTTATTAAACAATTATATAGTAACGGTCATAAAAAAAACTATATATGTTGTATTGAAAAAAAATATATTAAAAATAACAAAACATTATTATTGTGTTTATTATAAAAAATAAATTTAAAAAAAAAATTATTAAAATATTAAAAATATATTTTAATACGTTAGTAACTTAAACCGCTAAGTTTACCATTCTAAGCTAATCAAATCAGCAAACAAATATGCTTATTTTTCACTTCCAACCAAAATAAATGGAAATGAAAAAAGCACATTTAAGTTCTAGAGTGTGTGTCTATTCTAGCCCACGAATGCATTTTAAAGCATGTTTGTGTTCTTTTTCACATTCACAATGTATGTGTAACGAGAATGTGTTAAAAGTATTCAAAAGAATGTGATAAAAGTATTCAAATTTTTAGGAACTCGCTAATCTTCAAATCACAAGAAAATCATTTACTTTTCTAAGGTAGGGTTGAACAATGTAATGTAAAATGGTTACATTTTTTTTATTCTTCACGTGGGTTATTATAACCTTAATTATCGATTATCAAATTGAATTGATTTAAATTGTTGAATATTGGTTTGATTGAAATTTATGCATTTCAACCCAGTGTTTTTAATTTCCAAATTTTATGGTTAAATTTTTGAATATTGGTTTGATTGAAATTTATGCATTTCAACCCAGTGTTTTCAATTTCCAAATTTTATGGTTATTTTACTAAAGGAAAAAAACAATATTCTTATTCAAAATCAATAACTAAAAAAGTTCTCTCACTTTGTGCTCAAAAGCTCTTTCACTTCTTGCTTAATAAATATTTCTAATATGATTTGTAATTTAATCTCAATTTATTTATTTATTTATTTTTACATATATAAAATTGAACAAAATAATAGAAAATAGAGATACACTCTAAAAATCTTTTTAATAATGAAAAGTATAAATAGTCTTTTCAAGGGGTAACCTCCAAGGGAACTGCAATAACAATTCTTGCCAAAATGTTATATGTCCTTAATTACAGATTGACTCATTTATAATGAGAGTCTTCTAATTAATTTGAGCCATGTTAATGTGGAGGGCCTTTCTAAAAAAAATAATAATTATTTAATAATCTTTATTAGTCCTCTCAAGCTAGAACTCTAGCAAAAGATTTATTTTTGACTGCTCATTAGTTGAACTTTGACCAATATATTCTATAATGTTCAATTTTATAAACTATATATATAAACCAATTTGTAATCATTTGATTCATATTTTTGAAGTCTTATTTACCTCTTCCTCACCATGAAATAATTACTCTTTCAGCAAAATTCTATCATTTCTACAGAAGCAGTTCACAACAATTGACCGTTATTTTAGAGGATGGGATATGATATTCTCATTTTTTGGTTAGTTTGTTTTGTTAATCTATGGTAGAAAGTTAAGTTTCAATGCCCTATAACTCTTGAAGAACTAGATACATCCCTCTCCAATAGTCTGAAGTGATTGACCCACAAACAAATTCATAAATACTATATGGACAACAGACTTTGATGTGGATGTTTCTGATTGATCCAGACAAACGTGGCACTTAGTGCGTGGGAAGAGAAAAGAAGCCACCTCTTGTCATATGACATCTCCCACCTTCCTGGTAATAACAATCGGCTCGAGATACGAAATGTGATAAACTTCTTCTATTGTAATGAACTCGAAAATTCCACAGTGAATAGGAAATGCGAGAAGAGTAGTGTAGAATATGATGAGGGATTGTCTAGTTCACTTTGCTTCACCTCTTCATTGCGACAAACTAAGCAGAGGGTCAAGGTAAATATTTTGGCTTTGGCAACAGACCAGATTTGGTATACAAAACCCCATCGACGGACGCACCGGTATAGTAAGTAGCATCTTCATCATCATGGAAACCAAAGCGCTATTAATTGTCATATTGTCTAGATATTGATGTTCAATTTTTTTTGGCTCCTAACTAAAAATTTTCAATATATCAGGAAATCACACTTATGGTTTGCTTGTATAAAAATATGACTCGATAATTGATGATCCAAGGTTCTAGATGATCACGATTTCCAATTATGTGAGACATGAAATAGAGCAATGAAAGCTCATTGTAACAATAAATGAAAAGTGTCAATCTGATTTGGGAATAGCATGTTATGCAGGCTATTGTTCTCATGGTCCAAAGTCAGGCAATATATGACTTCCTATAACAATTGCAGTTGTTTTTTCCTTCTGCATTTTTTTTAGGTTTTAATTCACTTGTATAGCTAACATTTTAAACATTGTAGTTTTATTTAAATATATTGTGTTCGTACAATTATGCAGTAAACCATTACTACATATAAGGGGTTTCAAGTCAGTATTTAAGAAACTTTTTGAGCAAAATGTCTCTACATATGGGGTTTTAAAACAATAGTTAAGAAAAATTTTGAGCAAATTGTCTTGAGACAAAAAAAAAAAAAAAAAAAAAAAAAAAAAAAAAAAAAAAAAAATTATGTGGGTGTTTCAAATTATTGCCTTAAAAAATTGTATCTGTAAAGACAATATAGAGCATAAGTATTATTGTTTATTTTTAAGTAATTGACAAAAAAAAACTTGTAAATTGTCTTCAATATTTTCTTTTAGCTGGTGTCTCAAATTATTGTTTTAAAAAATTGTCTCTATAAAGACTATAGAGCACAAGTATTAGTGTCTCTTAGAGACAATTCATTTTTGTCTCTCAAGAGATTATAGCTACAATTAAAGACATTGTCTCTCTAGAGACAAAAACAAATTATCTTTAGAAAGTAAAATATGGAATGTGAATCTTTGTGTTTATTCAATGATTAATTCGTATTAGGAAGGATGAAATCGAACCACCAACCTCCTGCTTGCAAGGAAGGTGCTCTTCCATTGAAATAACAACCTTTAAACAAATGCGTTATCTTATCAAAAAATATTAGAATCAACAAGCCAAAAATGTCAAAAATAACATAATATCATAATTCTTTAGGAGTATCCAATGGATTCCACAAATAAACATGTGTATGTTTTAAATTAGGTTAAATAAATGCTTTATTCTGCTTTTACAATGAAAATCCAAGATCTGGGAAAGAGACAGGTTGTTGAATTGTGCAAAACTCCATGATTCATCTATAAAACTTGATAAAAACAAGCAAGGTAGAATACATTAGGAATATTTTGTTTCTTATGTTCTCTACATGTAGGTTACAAATCTACTAGATGCAATATTCCTGCTACATTTTTTTAGAATATTACAAAATGACCTATCAAATTTGTATAATATTTTGTAATCTACAATAACCTAGAAACAACCCATAGTAAGAAAAATACCTTGAAGCCCATTTTGGAAGAAATTGGATTCCAATTCTAATAAGACCTTCAGACACCCAAAATGATTAGAAGATTTAAACTAGTTCTTTTGCAATGTTGTATCTCATAAACTACACCTACTTGGACAACTGTATCAAGAGGAATAATTTCTTAAAGCAGATTGGATATGAATCAAAGAATCCATTTTGTTAGAAAAACAATGATGTATGTGGTATGTCCCAATTGGTTGAACATAAGTTTAACTTGGATAGTAGACAAACCTGATTAATTAAAGAAAGCAAACTCCAAGAGGAATAATGTCTCAAAGCATATTGGATATGAATCAAAGAATCCATTTTGTTAGAAAAACAATCATGTATGTGGTGTGTCCCAATTGGTTGAATAGAATTTTAACTTGGATAGTAAGAAAACCTGATTAATTAAAGCAAGCAAATGCGCTTCAGAAAATGGCCAAAATCAAGTTTTATTCAAGTATTTCCTTTTAATAAATACTTTATCCTACATTATATGTGGTTTGTTTACCACATGTCATCTATGTAACCGAAGTATCTTGCTTTCCCTTATATATAGACACAAAATTTTGGTATGGGAACTATGTGGAAACACATGAAAACTTTTCTTAAATGTTTTCCAGCCAATTGCAATAAAAAAAATGTCATTTCTGTAGTGAATTTTTTTTCCAAAAGAAGCTCGATCATTGTTTTTCAGCGTACCCTACAATTTAGAAGCTAAAGGAAAGAATAAATTGTGAAAATCTTAAAAACATAAAAAACACTTTAAAAAAAAATTGCTTCCATATAGGAAAGGGAATTCTAAGAATGTCTAGCAATTAAAAAATATACAAAACATTTCCATGCTTCCTAAAATTTTCAAAAGTGTCGCTCCAAAAAGTAGTCATTATTTATGAAACCCATACCATTACATTGTTCCATGTGACACCATATGATAAATATTCATGAGAAAGACGATGATTATGTACCTCACAATGGACATAATAGATACTTTTAAAACTTTGTGTTAAAAGTCTTTGTTTTCTTGCATTCTTTTACTGCACTGTTGTAATTGCTTCTGTGATAATGATTAGAGTGTAGAAATTCTCACTGTAGATCAACAGATTATACAATATACTAAAACACAATACAAGATCTACTTCTACAACACTTTGCGGAAGCTTAATTGAATTGAGAAAGATCAACAGAACACATATAACTGAGACTAAGAAATCAATCACACATAACACAGAAGAAATAACCTAGGGAAAGCCTCAGCCTAAAACCCAACTCTGTATTATCATACAAGTGGAAATATTGTTCAAGTTACAAAAAGAATCAACTCTCAAGCTCTGCTGCTCTCTCTACAATCAAACAATACAGCTCATAGACTGAATAGACATTGTATATGTCCTCCTCAAGCCCTCCAAGGCTCCTATTTCCTTGCGCAGTTTTTCTTGGGGTCCAATGATGTCACATGTGTGAATTGGCCTCATCACACTCAGTAACCTGAAGAAGTAACTACGCAATCCTCAAGGAAAGAATTCCTTCTACATGCAACGAATATTCACAATGGAATATTTTACAAATGATAGTACACTGCCCCTCCATCTGATCTCAACTGGGTCTCTGTTTGAACTGACATACATGAGTTATTTATGAGAGAATACTCAGTTATCTGAAGTGTAGTAGTTACATGCATGCAAGCATTAACTAACTGAACTTACAATAATTCAACAAATTGTTTGAATTAGTCTAACTGGACTTAACTTAGTTAACTAAGTCAACTAATTACAACTCAATATTACAACTCATCCTTATCTCTTTAACTGATGGATAAATTCCTCAAATTAATGGAGAAACTATTGCATGTCCCCACATAGACTTCATGTTTGATTTTCCTTAACTAATTACTCAAGATGAATTAATTAATTATTTTACAAACAGCTGCTAAGATCAAATTCAAATTTTACTTCACTATTTTAGTTTAGGGACTGACTAAAATATGAAGGTATCCCAAAATTCTATTTATATAATGCTATTTTTAGCACTTCCATTTTTCCATCCATTGTTGCTAAGATCAACACTGGCTAAACTACTATTTATAGTAGTGCTATTTTTAGCATATCTTGTTGCTATTTTCAATACTCCCTCTCAACAAGAAAGGGATTATCAGTAACCCCAATCCTGTATCTGTGGAACTCAAACTTGCATTTTGACAATGCCTTAGTCAAAATATCTACATCCTATTCCTCGGTCGAAACATACAGCAACAACATGATCCTCTTGACCACACAGTCTCGAAGATGGTGATACTGGATATCTATGTGCTTGGACATGTCATGAAAAACTGGATTCTGAGAGAGTTTGATACAACTCTGGTTATCGCAGTAGATCACTATAGGATCTATCATCCGACCAAACAATCCCACTAGAATCTTCCACATCCAAATGGCTTCACATGCAGCCTGACTAACAACCATGTATTCAGCCTCTGCTGAGCTCAGTGCAACTGATCTCTATTTCTTGTTGTACCAGGAAACTACAACTAAACCAAGGTTGAAGATTCCCCCAGAAGTGCTCTTTCAGTCTGATGAACTCTTTGCCTAATCTGCATCTGTGAAGCCCTAAAGCTTCACTCCCTTTGTCTGTCTGTACCACAATCTGAACTGAGATGTGCCTCCAAGGTATCTCAGCACATGCTTGGTAGGGTGAACCATAGCTTGACTCAGTTAGTTCACCGCAAAGCATAATTTGGGTCGTGTGTTCACCAAATACATAAGTGAACCCACCAGCTGCTGATAAATAGTAGCACCTTCTACCTCACCTAAAGTAGCATCCTCCTTCTTCCAGTTCCCATCTAGAGGAGTCTGCATGGGCTTTCACTTCTCCATGTGAAAGCACTTGATTATCTCATTGGCATACTTGCCTTGAGACACAAATACTTCCCCATCTTTCTGCCACACCTCCATGCCTAGAAAGTAGTGCATAAGGCCCATGTCTTTCATCTTGAACTCATTTGAAAGGTCCTCCTTGCAATACTATATCAGCTGATCATCACCTGTCAAAATCAGACCATCGACATAAAGAACAGTGATCAATGGTTTACTTTCTACCATAATGTGGTAAAGGTTTGCATTTGCTTCAGTCTTGGTGAAGCCCAAACCAGTGAAATAGTTGTCGATACTAGTGTACCAACCACAGGGTGCTTGCTTCAGCCCATACAAAGACCTCTTGAGTCTGCACACATGCGACTCACGATCGAAGGTCTCGAAACCCTCTGGCTGCTCAATGTACACTGCCTCCCCACTCTTCCCATTGAGGAGTGATGTCTTCACATCCATCTGGTGGATATTCCACCCCATTTGAGCTGATAGTGTCAACATTGATCTAATTGATGAGTGCCTTGCTACAGGAGAAAAGTCTCATCGTAGTCGATCCCCTCAACCTATGAGAAACCCTGGGCAACAAAACTTGCCTTATGTTTCTCAACATTGCCATCAACTGCTTGCTTTACCTTGTAAAGCCATCAGGAACTCACCACTGACTTACCCTGAGGCCTTGGGACAACATCCCACACATTGTTCCGAATGATAGAGTCGTACTCCTCTACCATTGCATAAACCCAAACTAGTTGTTGCACTGCCTCCTTGAATGAAGAAGGTTTGGTATTTACACACTCCCCAACCAGGGCCATGTGCCAAGTGTACCGCTTAGGTGACTTCCTCTGTCTGCACTGAGAAGATGGTTGTCCCACATTCTCCCGTGCATCCAGCATTAACCTGTCAGCTTCCCTTGAGAATTTCCGCCCATCTCTGGAAGTATCAACATGAGTGGGTGTCTCCACTCCTGGATCCTCTGCATGCATTTGTTGCACATCAATATGAGGCTCCTCATCCTTAGGAACTGAAAGTTCCTCATCTCATGCAACTCAAGCTCCCTCTCAAGTGATAAGTGCATGGTGAACTTCAGATCCCTGCGTACCACAGTCCTCTGAGTGGAAGGCAAGTACACCCAATAGTTGTGGGTTGTATCCGTGTACCCAAAAAGTATTCCCAACTCAGTTGTTGGGTCTAGCTTCTTCCTGGCATCTTTGATCTCATGATAGTAAACTGATGATCCAAATATTCAGAAGTGACTTACATCAGGTCGCTTCTCGAAATAGGCCTCCATAGGTGTCTTCATCCCCAGTATAAGATGTGGGCTTCTATTCTACAAGTATATTGTTGTATTGCATGCCTCAGCCCACAAATACAGTGGTAGCCTTTAGTCATGCAACATTGCTCGAGCTACTCCCACAATCGATCTGTTCTTCCTTTTGGCCACCCCATTCTGTTGTAGGTTATGGGGTGTCGTTAGTTCCCATTTAATACCTTCTGCAGTGCAAAAATATTTAAACTATTGGGAAACATACTCTCCACCATTGTCACTACCCAAGGCTTTTATTTTTTTTCCAAATTCTTTCTCTTCCAAGGCTTTAAACTCACAAAACCTCAAGAAGGTATGATCCTTCTTTTACATAAAGTAGATCTAGCATCTACGAGAAAAATCATCAATAAAAATAACATAGTACCTTTTTTTATCGATGGAGGCTATAGAGAAAGGTCCACAAACATCTGAGTGAACTCGCTCCAAGATTTCTCTAGGTCTATTGTCTCGATCTGGAAAGAAAGATTTCGCATACTTATCCAAGGTACAACCTTTGCATGTAATCGTCTGCTCAAGTTTTCCCTTGGATAATCCAGTAGAAATATGCTGCATGATCTTCAAAGCTCCATGGTGCAAGTGGCCCAGTCTTCTATGCCATAGCTTACCAACATCTTGTCTCTGCACCATATCAGCTTTGGAACTCAAAGCAGCACAGTCATCTACCTCCATCTTGTAAATATTCTTGACTCGAATCCCTATTCGCTTTGTCTGTCCAGTATTGATATGTCTCAGGAATACCTTTCCTTTACTAAAGACTACATCATAGACTTTTTCTTGTAGCATAGCGACAAACATAAGATTCTTCTTCAAACTTGGTACATACTTTACATCAAAGAGGGTGAGGGGAGCTCCATGCTCCCTTTGAAACACAACTGTTCCTTCACCTGAAACACGGTACTTTCCATCATCGCCGATCTTGATCTGCATTTGGAGATCCCTCTCCTCCAAGGTACTGAAAATATTCTTGTCACTTGACATGTGGAATGAATCTCCATTGTCCAGGTACCACACACATCCCATCATGGATGAAACCATTCATGCGATAAGCGAGAAATCCAGCACAAACTGTGAGGCCAGTGCCTCACCATCTGAGGAACCCTTCTTGGATTTCTTGTGTGGAAAATTCGTAGCATAATGGCCCACTTCATGACAATGAAAGCATTGCACTTTCAATTTGTCAATCTTCTTCCCACCATGGGAACAACTGGATTTGGGATGGGACACGTTCTCTTTCCCTTTCCTTGCCTTACTCGCTAAGGCTAGATTTTCCTCATCATCTTGCTTCGATGAGGATCCATCTCTGGTGCTTCTTCCTATTTCCTCCTGCATCAAATTTGACCAAAGTTGTTCCCAATCTAGCAATTTTTCTATTCCATTAATCGAGTCTTGGTAACTATGCCAGCTCTTAGGAAGAGCGAGGAGTGCAAGACTCACCATGTCATCATCAGTGGTCATGATCACTACACTTCCAAGGTCATCCTTGTAGGTGGTGAGCTTGTTTAGATATGTAGATATCGTGTCACCCTTTTCACATGATCTTACGAAGCTTGTCTTTCAGTGCTAGCTTCGTCTGATTGTTGTTGTTCTGATATAAATATTTCAATGTTTTCCACATCGAAAATGGTGTCTCCTTCCCATGGAGGCTCAAGACAATGTGGTCTCGAACTCCTTCCAGGGGGATTCTCCTTGCTCTAGCCACACATTTCTTCCATTCCGCCGGTTGAGTAGCATCAGTGGGCTTGGGGACTTCTTGATCAATGAAGTCCTTTAGACCCTTATCCTCTAATACTGCCTCCATGCCATCCTTCTAGGCTATATAATTCGAGTTGCCATCAATGGCATACTCAAGTCTTAAACCACTAAATGCCATAGGTGAAATTGAGATGTGATAAGAACTCGATTTCTATATTCAGGAACCACAAACTTTGAACTTCTCCTTCTTGTATATTATTCTTTGCCTTGATCACCTTTGCTCCGATACCATGTAGAAATTCTCACTGTAGATCAACAGATTATGCAATATACTAAAACACAATACAAGATCTACTTCTACAACACTTTGCGGAAGCTTAATCAAATTGAGCAAGATCAAGAGAACACATATAATTGAGAATAAGAAATCAATCACACATAACATAGAAGAAATAACCCGAGGAAAGCCTCAACCTAAAACCCCAACTCTGTATTATCATACAAGTGGAAATCTTCTTCAAGTTACAAAAAGAATAAGCTCTCAAGCTATCCTGCTCTCTCTACAATCAAATAATACAACTCAGAGACTGAATAGACACTGTATATGTCCTCCTCAAGCCCTCCAAGGCTCCTATTTCCTTGCGCAGTTTTTCTTGGGGTCCAATGATGTCACATGTGTGAATTGGCCTCATCACACTCACTAAACATGAAGAAGTAACTACACAATCCTCAAGGAAAGAATTCCTTCTACATGCAAGGAATTTTCACAATGGAATATTCTAGCAACTGATAGTACATTGCCCCTCCATCTAATCTCAACTAGGTCTCTATCTGAATTGACATGCATGAGTTATTTATGGGAGAATAATCAGTTATCTGAAGTGCAGTAGTTACATGCATGCCAGCATTAACTAACTGAACTTACATTAATTCAACAAACAGTTTGAATTAGTCTAACTAGACTTGACTCAGTGAACTAAGTCAACTAATTACAACTCATCCTTATCTCATTAACTGATGGATAAATTCCTCAATTAATGGAGAAACTATTGCATGTCCCCACATAGACTTCATGTTTGATTTTCCTTAACTAATTAACTCAAGATGAATTAATTAATTATTTTACAAACCGCTGCTAAGATCAAATTTGAATTTTACTTCACTATTTTAATTTAGGGACTGACTAAAATAGGAAGGTATCCTGAAATGCTATTTATAAAATGTTGTTTTTAGCACTTCCATTTTTCCATCCATTGTTGCTAAGATCAACACTGGTTGAACTGTTATTTATAGTAGTACTACTTTTAGCAATTCCATTTTTAGCATTTCTTGTTGCTATTTTCAACATAGAGGTACACCTATAGTTAATAAATTATTTTATATTTTTGGAAGCAAACCACCCAGCTTGAATGGGAGCATATCAAATAGTGAGAAAAATCCCCAACTCATTAAGAGTTTATGATCATTTGACATATGTCCAAGCAAGCTGTATAAGATGCTCCCATATATTTGAGCCTTGAGGTTTCTTTTAAATTTCTGAAAATATGACACTTGCAGTATTCTCTACATTCTTGACCAGCAGATAAAACTTTTATTGATCTTAGAAAGACATAAAAACAATTTGAACATTTTGAGAAGAATGAAAGAAAAACAGTTAAAATAATATTTATTTATGAGAAATTTGGCGACTAATATTATTTTTCAATCGATTATCAGATAGCAATGACAATATCACACAACATGGAAAAATACATAGGATAAAAGGCCCAAACCATACCTCCTCGCAACTAGATTCATGCATCACTTGAATGGCTCTATTTAAAAGTTATGTTGTTGCACAACACAAATAAACACAACCATGATTCTAAGTTGAAAATTCAAAAAATTGAACTAGAAAGCAGAAGAGTGTTCATGAACATGATTCCTTATAATTTTAAAGTACATGAGATAGTAGTTACTCGAGTTATAACAATCAAAATATAAAATATTATGAAACTCAGAAGTCAAGCAAATACACATAGTTACCAAATACCTACACAAGTGTTAATGTTTCTTTGGTAATCTATATGGGAAGATAAAATATTTGGAAAAATTGAATATCCTAAAAAGGTTAAACTAGTAACTTCACAGTTCAAAGTGGTTTCAATGATAAATGAAAAATTCAATCCACTACTGATTAGAAAGTTGGCCATCCTACATGAATACAATTAACTACAAATAATAATGAAAAATTAATGGCATTGAAGAATACACAAAGTAAAGAACTCACCATTTCCTTTTCCTATATAAGGTTTGATTACAACCAACATTGCTATATAGCGAAATTTGTTCCTACGTTATTCCATTTTACAAAAAATAACAAAAAATAGCTCCCACATAGTTGTCTTCATGAAAATCCTAAAGGTCATAAAAAACTATTAGTGCATTTCAAAAAAATGAAGTACATGACCTTCTAAAAGATAAGAACTCAGGCAAGTTGATGGCACAAAAGTCTAAAACCAACAGTGATAATGATTGACTTAAATTTTCCAGATCAGCTAATTTAAATAATCAAAAATTTATTGCAAAAAATTGGTAAACACATAGAAATTATAGACACTTAGTAAATACTAAATACAAAATTGAAACTAGTCATGTTTAAGACAATTTAAAATTTCAAGGTGTTGATGGAAAAGAACTTATTGCAAAGAATTAAAAATTAAGCAACACAAAGGGAAGTAGCCCAGTGGGTTAGCTTGAGTGGTTGAGTGCTATGATTTACAAGTAGGAGGCCTCAGGAACAAGTCCCCAAGATGGCTCCCTCTACAAACTTTCTGAGCCTCCCACTAGGTTAGGTTGGAAAAAAATGGAACCAACCATCTTACTATGGGTAACATCCTTGGAATGAGGAGAAGTGCTTCGAGGTTTTCACAGTATTTCAAGGGGAAAAACAAATGATAGATTAAAATTAAAGTAGGTTTATAGATGACCATTGATAATTACCAACATGATTAAGCAAACTCAATTTTGAACCTGGGGATTGCAATTGCCTTTATAATTCACCATTTCAATACAAATGTTAAGAAACGGTCCTAAAAAACTAAGGTTCGAAATGAAACAATTAATGACTGGTGTAAAATAAAATATACAATATAATTGATTAATTGTTCAACACAATCAATCACAACCTCATCGGGATTGGGAGAGAATTCATTGTTGATATATACAAACAAAACACAAAAATCATATCAAGAATCAGTGACTGAAAGAATGCAGATAAGTTCTTGATATTTGCATCACAAAGTAAACACAAGAAATAAAAGGTACCAAAAAGCAAATAATCCATAATCTCACTGGGAAGGGATAAAAGACAAGACAAAGAGAACATGCCATCTCACCATCATGTTTCTTGAAAAGACTATATAAGTTATATTTATACATGTAATTAAATGTATTCCATGGAAATCCTACACTACGCAAATGTTATAGTAATTCAATTCCTTTGCTTTCAGAGCATGGAAGAACTTACCAGAGTCTCCATGTGCAGTTGTCTTTGCAAAAGATCAATTACCTTAGGAAATTTTCCTGTTTCTCCTATCTACAAATTTCCAGAAAAGATTGGCAAGCTTAGGACAAAATGAAGATTATTGTTTCCAACAAAACAGATGCATTAAAATAAGAGGCTCTAATGCCCTTGCAGTAAAGAAATATCAAATGCATTTTTGTAATTAGAGTATGATCTATAAAAAATCCCCATTCACATATGCACTCAAATTTCTAAGATTTGAAATTGTTTTTTATGATAAAAAATATAGGTTCCAGAGCATTTGTAGAGGAACCAATATTTAGACTTTAAAACAACTCCTACGGACGGTCATGATAATATATAACCATGGGCCAAAATAATTGTTAGTGATAATAAAAACTAGAGAACCTAAAGTATAACTATCCAAAAGCCAAATAATAATATTGAAATCAAGGTTTTGCTTACAAATAAAGTGGATAAGAATCATCTACTCCCTCTAGGCCCTGAAATAAATTAATAACTTACTCGAATATGCAAAACTCCTCTCACCATTTTTCTATTGACAATATAATAAAATGTAATAATGTTACTTGAATTCAACCAAAAAATGTGGATCAATTCATCATCACATTTGAGATTTCCTAGCCATTATTAATGCCCCATCAATGTCTTGTGACCACCAATATATCCACTGCTATGAAAAAACAAAATCATCAATGTCATCTACCTTTCTAAGCTCATCATTGTTTAACCTCCAACATGCTATTGGCAAAGAATTTTGATTGACAAATTGAGATGGGGCAATAGAAATAGCTTGTACCCTCTAGGTTAAACTCTTTCCATCGTATGACAAACAAGAAAATAATTTAGGTACACTACCATCCACATGAGACATATCAAGGGTATGTAACTGATGTATACCAAGAATATGATCTATGCAACTTTATTAAACAGAATCTTGTAATTTTCCTAAGCATCCAACTATCTCAGTCAAGCACATTGTCTCATGAAGGAAAAAAATGCAACATCCACAAGGCTTCTCAAAATCATATTGAAGACACTTAAATAATGTTACTATAACAAATAGGGAGGGAATCTACAAATTAAAATGGGGAATTGCAACTCAATATTTTCTTCCAGATTGGTAAATCCCTTGTTTCTTAGAATCCCTCTTAGACAAGTAATGTAACCCTCACTGTTATCAAAGCCTCAAGAGGGATTTCCACACACTAACACAATAAATATTTTATAATTGATAGGTGATCCAGATTTAAATAGGAACGCAAAAAAATATAGAGATAACCATATACAAAAAGGTGTAGTGGAAATAATGCTTCATTTCATTAATGGAAAACACTGAAATATGCTTACAACCAGAAATGGAAATAAACCAGCTAGGGCAACGGTAGCTTATCTCTGAGAAGAGATGTGGTGGCTACATGCCTCTGAACTGTGTTACAATGAGGCTCAAAGGCATATTTATTGTTGAGAAACAATGGGAAACCCTTAACATTCCAAAACCTAACCCTAGAAGATGAAACGCCAAACTGTTGGCTCCGTTTGGGTAAATTGGTACATCAACTTCCCAGGGTCGTAACTTTGGCATACGATCTCCGTTTGACACGTACAATAGCTTGTTAGAAAGATCTATCCGAGAACTACCACTTTGGGAAGGGAAACATCGGTCCATGGACCCATGTTGCCCCCAAAGTTCCCATAAAATGTCGTTTAGGGCCTCAAAATGGCTTCGGAAGTTCAGGACCCGAAAAACTACTAAAAATAGTAATTGTGCTACAATTTAGGAAACTGAAAAAAACTGAAAGAGATGGTTGTGGGGGTCCAAATGGGATCGGTGGGTGGCCACCAACATCCACCTAGATCATTACTCTCCCATTAGGAAGCAATGGTCCCCATTACGTTGAGTTCCTCCCTAAGATGAGGAAGCTTCTGCTAGGCTGGGTCTCTAGTGAGTTGCTCTGCAATCTCTGATGTGTCTAGAAATGGTGGGAATCATGGTCGATTACGGTCCACACTGAACACTCGGTGCAAGCAAAGGAATGGAGGAATGTTGTGCTTCAAAGCATTGTTTCCTGTAGCCTTGGTATGGAGGAATTTTGTGCTTCAAAGCATTGTTTCCCGTAGCCTTGGAATGGAGGAATGTTGTGCTTCAAAGCATTATTTCCTGTAGCCTTGGTACTAGTGTAAGGACCATGTCGAAGTGGTCTGAGTTTTTGATGGGTTCTGGTAAGGTGTTCTCTCTGCAAATGTAAGCAAACTTTGTCACCCACCTGAAACGTGTGTGGTACCCTTGTGGGTGAGGAGAAGTTGTTCCTGTGTTCTGCCATGACCGTATCCGCTTGCTACTGCTGCTGCATGGAGGAACCCTTTGCAGAGATCATGGATGTAGCAATGATCATCCCCTTACTTTAGGAGTGAACCAGACATAAAATGAATTTTCTAGTCTGGGAGATGAGCTTGCTGCCTTTCTTAGTAGAGATCAAAGAGGCGGCGGTAGGTAGCGCTACCTCCAGTATCCTGTATAATGAATTATCCAAAGAAATAATGATATCTCGAGGCCTTGACTCATACACAGCATGTCACCTCTACAAGTATGGTTGGCCTAATAGTACATCGCAAACATCCAGAGGTGTAACATCACACAATACCTCGTCTGTGAAAGGCTTGATGCTATAGGGAAGGTGGCACTGCTAGCGAACTTTGAGATCTCTTCCTTCTTGAATCCACTCGACACTGTATGGCTACAGGTGTGGTGTAGTCGGTAGGCCCAACCACCTCACAACATTTACTGAAAAGAGGTTCTTTTGCTTGCCACTGTCAACAATGAATTGCAGTGGTGAACCCTTCACCCACATCTATGAGTGGAAAAGACGTTCCCCCTCCTCTGGATCTTCGAGCTCATTTTTCTGGATCTTGGCAGTGGCAATAGTGGCGCTGGGATCCGCATCAATGATCTGCTTCCCTTTGCCATTCCCCTTGTCGGGTTCTACCTCAGGATCGGAACATGCATCTGATTCGGAAGCCTTCAACTCGGTCACCATCGACTGCTTGGTCTGACACTCACTTGTGTTATGAGTGGGACTTTTGTGGAACTCACACCACTTTCCTGTGTCCTTCTTCGGCTTCATGGTGTTGTTCTTTTCTTGTGGCTTCGAAGGGTTGTCTTGGGTCACCCCGCCTTGGCTTTGTCCTTTAGGCTTCAGATTTGCAGTTCCAAAGTCTCGCTTCTTCTGTTTGAACTTTTGCTCGATTTTGATAACGTATCGGTACGCTGTGCTGAATGAGGAGATGTTCAGGAACTCCATCTCTTCCTGGATGTATTTGTGTAGGCAGCTACGGTATTTGAGTACCAGATGCAGATCAGAATCTTTGATACCCAACTGTGTGCAAAGGGTATGAAAAATGTTTATGAACTCTGGCACATCTTGGTCCCTTCCCTGTTGTAGCGTGGTCCACTTTATGTATTTGTCTTCGTAGCTTTTGACAGGGTAGTACTGCTCCTTGATGGCATCCCGAAATGAATCCCAAGTGGGTGCGGCTAAAAATAGTGAGCCTGTGCTTTCATCCTTCTGCTCGCAGTAGGTTTCCCACCAATCCTTGATGTGGGGGGCTGCTTTGAGAAGAGCGAAAACAATCTTTTCCTGACTCAAAAATTCATGAATAGAAAAATACCCTTCTAGCAGATTTAACCATTTATCTACAGCATCCATGTCTATTTGACCCTCAAATATGGGGATTTCGAAATTAACTTGTACCTTAAATGGTGTGGAATTTCTAGAGTAGCTGTTGGAAGCCGATGCATCGCCTCTGGGTAGCCGCTGAAGGATCTGCGCAAAGCTATCCATCATCGCATTCCCTTGTCGCTCGAGTGCTTCTTCAAGCAAGATTTTGATAGGATCTCCTGCCCCCTCATCTTTCTTTTCATCCGCCATGGGAGGCCGTCGGGATTTACGAGGTTGGTCTTGCAAAGGTTCAACAAGTTCAAGCCCTAACTCCTTATATCCCAACCTCATTGGGGACATGCAAAGAAAAATAGAGAAAA
>APFE031681240.1:370162-391750 GCA_000404065.3 Pinus taeda
TTTGGCATACGATCTCCGTTTGACGCGTACAATAGCTCATTAGAAAGATCTATCCGAGCACTACCACTTTGGGAAGGGAAACATTGGCCCATGGACCCATGTTGCCCCTAGATTTCCCAAAAAAACGTCATTTAGGGCCTCAAAACGGCTCCGAAAGTTCAAGACCCAAAAAACTGCTAAAAATAGTAATTGTGCTACAATTTAGGAAACTGAAAAAAAACTAAAAGAGACAGTTGTGGGTTTCCAAATGGGATAGGTGGGTGGCCACCAACATCCACCTAGATCAATGAGAGAATAACATGATCTAAAACTTGACATTTTAATAACATGTAACTATCACATGCATTCAATATGCTTAACAAAATTTAGTGCCAAATAGAAGGATGATGCTAACATTTTGAGTACCTACATCATGAATTTTCTTGTATCTACAACTATGTTATATTTTAGAAGCCCAAAACACATTTTTCAAGTTGACCATGAATATAATCTAGATAAATAATAAATCTTTGGCTTGAAATTATATTATCATGTTATAAACATACATGTTACAAGGTACTTAACTGATAATAGTACTGGAGAGGTGGTAGTGTTAAAACATCAACAAAAAGACATGTAC
This sequence comes from Pinus taeda, assembly GCA_000404065.3. Classification (NCBI taxonomy): domain Eukaryota; kingdom Viridiplantae; phylum Streptophyta; class Pinopsida; order Pinales; family Pinaceae; genus Pinus; species Pinus taeda. The sequence continues at coordinate 370,782 of APFE031681240.1, forward strand.
ACTGAAGTATTGCATCTTAGAAGCATTGTCAACAAGAGATGTAACCCGTGAAGTTATCAATTCAATAGTCACAAAGTCACACACATGCTCATATATAAGGCTATACATGTTTGGAGAGTCCATTAAGTACTAGGCATGACATATTAGGTGTATATAAAACTTATGGAGTTAAACACATAATGGGAACCACATGATAAATTGAAAATATATTTTTAATTATTCTATTTGTCTGATATATTCGTAAGTACAAATTTTATGGTGGGGTTTGTTGGCATTATGATGCATGGGTTGTACTTGATGGCAACCCACTCATAGAAGATCATCTCACTTAGTTATAACTAGATGAATCTTCAAGAAGAGATATCAAATGTGACTGAATGCCTGGGGTGCAGGACAACTCAAAGGAATCAGATGATAGTTCTACGTGTGACAAGTTAGCTTTGCCATCAAGTCCAAAGGGGGAGATTGTTGGCATTATGAGACAAGTGTTGTCCTTGATGGCAAATCACTCAGATGATAAATTATAGTGCAGCAAAGTTATTTTCAAGTTCACGCACTTTAATGCAGAGAAAAGTTTATTCCATGTCGAGAAAAGTTCACGGAATTTTATGCAGAGAAAATTTTATTTCATGTGGAGAAAAGTTCACGGAATTTTATGCAGAGAAAAGTTTATTTCATGCAGAGAAACGTTCACAGACTTTTATGCAGAGAAAAGTTTTTTTCATGTAGAGAAACATTCATGGAATTTTATGCATAGAAAATTTTATTTCATGTAGCGAAAAGTTCACAGAATTTTATGCAGAGAAAAGTTTATTTCATGTAGAGAAAATTTCATGGAATTTTATGCAGAGAAAAGTTTATTTCATGTGGAGAAAAGTTCACGCACTTTCATGATTGGTTCATGGTGTTAGTCTGACAGTTTTTGATCCTATGGTTTTGGTCCATGGTATTGCATCCAAAAGTGTTGATCTCACGCACTTTCATGGTTGGTTCATGGTATTAGTCCGATAGTTTTCGATCCTATGGTTTTGGTCCATGGTATTCCGTCAAAAAGTGTTGATCCCAAGTATTGGGTCCGTGGTATTGTGTTAATTTGGTTTTGGACCGTGGTATTGTGAAAGGACTAAGACTATAAAAGAGGAAGGAGATCATTTGGCAAAGCATCATCTGAATTAATGAATATTTGATACAGTGCTAGATCTAGAATACTGTGATTGGGTTATGGTGCAGATTTGGATCTGAACAAACGAAGGATCTCACCAATTGATGGAGAACAAGATCTAAGGATAGATCGGAATCAAATGGTTTGAAATGAACTATCTCTATATATTTGATTATGCTTATTCTAGATATATATACTGACGCTTGTAATGATCTGATCCGGGTATAACTTAAGTTTAAAATCGCTACAAGTAATGTTTGAATATTTATAGATCTATACCCGGGTTGGCTTTGGCGTAAGCGCGTATGTATGCAGGTTTGGTTCATTGTAGTAGTGTATACAATCTAAGCTATGATATTTGAAGTCACAGGTGGTTTTGGTTGTTGATGGGTTCTGATGACAATTTTTTGCATATCCTGTTTGGTTGATTGTGTTTAGCTTCAATATTGATGGATGAGAACTAATATTGGATCAGGATCATAATGACTCATATTTATGTGATCTCATGGACTAGATCTGGGTGCTAACACATATGTTATCCTTGTATATGTATTGATCTGGTGTTTGGGTGATTCAGAAGATTGATTGATTATGTGCTTAAATGATATTAATGGGTCCAGTATGAAAATTGGATGAAACGTGGCCTTTCAGATTATGTATTGTGCTTCAGGAGTATCCAGTCTAAAAATGTATGAAACGTGGTACCTGGAGGAGAGAAGATTGTAGTATCTCTATGAGGGTTGTAGCTCCCTTCCAGGAGAGACTGGAGAACGAGAGAGGGTTGTAGCGCTCTGTAGTTAGAAGCTTGCGTACTGGAATAAGACTGCACCAGTACAGAAATATTGTAAAAGGATTTTATTATTAAGAAGAAGATTGAGATGACTTGCAGCAGGTGGTTTTCTCCCACATTGGATTTCCACCTTATATCATGTTGTTCATTTGTGTGGCTTATGTGTGATGATCTGTTCTATTTTACTGCACCTATTTACTGTTAATATGGTTGATAATGTTCTAATGTACTCATTAAGGATCAACTATCTGAATCATTAGAAGTTGTGGAAGTAGCATATATGAATCTGAATATGGAAATCAAAAAGTTTTATTGATGTGATAATATTGATTCGCCCCCCCCTCTCGGTATTATTTCCATCACCATGCTTCCTCTCGAACACCACCATCCAAGGAACTTGAAGGCCCTCTGTTTATTAGATAAACATCAATATCTATAGCATCTGCCCAAAATTGTAAAGGCAATCGTGCATGCAATCTCATGCACCTTGCACGCTCCATGATTTTTCTGTTCATCCTTTCTGACACACCATTTTCTTATGGTGTTCTTGGAGCTGTCTTCTCTTTGCGAATTCCATGCTCTGAACAGTACTTATCAAACTCTTTGCTGCAATATTCACCTCCATTGTCTAATCTGAGACACTTCAATTTCTTTCCTATCTCAATTTCAACCAAAGCTTTCCATTTCTTGAAAGTATCAAATACATCAGATTTATTCTTAATACAATAAATCCAAGTTTTTCTAGTTACATCATCAATAAAAGTAACATTATAATGAGAGCCACCGACAGATGATACCTGAGCAGGTCTCCATACATCTGTATGCACAAGCTCTAATTTTTCGCTCTTTTTTTCTTTCCCAACTCTCAGAAATCTGACTCTCTTCTGCTTTCCATAAATTCAATTCTCACAGAAGTCCAAATCAACATTCTTCAAACCTGGCAACAAATTCCTTAAGTGAATAATCTTCATCCACTTTTCACTCATGTGGCCGAGCCTATGATGCCATAATGTTGCATCTGCTCATACGGAAGTTAAAGCACTAAAAGAGTTAGAAATACCATTGCATAAATAGAGTGTACCAACCTTTTCGCCTTTTTCCATTACTACGGCTCCTTTGGTGAGCTTCCAAGCTTTATCTATGAAACTTGTTACACAACCTTCACCACCTAACTACCCTGTTGAAATCAGATTTTTCTTCAGACCTGGAACATGCCTTACCTCCTTTAGTAGCCATTGGTTTCCATTCTCCTGTTTTACAAGAACCTTACCCATTCCAACAATTTTATAAGATTTATCATCACCCAAAAAGACTTTTCCAAAATCTCCTTGAACATAGTTATGAAAATATTTATTATCAGGTGTGGCATGGAACGAGGTCCCTGAATCTACCACCGAGGAATCAGTAGTATTTTCGAAAGAAAGAATCAAAGCATCTTGTAACACCTCACCTGTCACATTTGCTTCATGATTGTTTTCTTGTTGTGCATCTCCTTCTTTTCCCTTCCGAGATCTATAGTCTTTCTTTAGGTGTCCTTTCGTTCCACATGTATAGCACACTATCCCCGATTTTTACTTGGATCTGCCTGTCCTTAATTTACTACGATATCCTAAGCTCTTTCCTCTTTCCATTTCTCTTCCCCTATAATCTACACTCAAAGCATTACCTGATGTCGCACCAGAGCTTTTCTGTCATGTTTCCTCGCTAAGGATAGCACCGACAACATCATCAAACTTTGAAGTACTAGATCTTGAAACAGAGTTACTAATGGCCATTACTAAACCATTTCAACTTTTGGGCAATGAGCACAAGAATAATAGAGCTCTAACTTCATCATCAAATTTTACCACTACAGAACATAACTGACTTGTAACAATACTAAAACCATTTAAGTGGTCTACAATAGATCCACCTTCCGACATCTTCATATTAAATAATCGTTTCATAAGAAATACCTTGTTTGAGGGCGAGGGTTTTTTATATAGTTTCTCTAACACCTTAATCAAACCCTCTGTTGTTGTTTCCTTCGAAATGTTGAAGGCAACTGACGCTGGGATACACAACCGTACTATTCTGAGTGCCTTTCTATCGACAAGGTTCCGTTCTTCATCTGCCATACCCATTGGCATATTTATTTTTCTTCCCAATGGTAGTTACAGATCTTTCTTATACAGATAATATTCCATCTGCATCTTCCACAGTGAGAAGTTTTGGTCGTTAAATTTCTCGACCCTAAACATACCATCTTCTTCCATTGCTCCCACTCGAACGAGGAACCCTTCTTTCTTGCGAGTTTATCAGCGAAATAGACCTTCAGCTTTGATACCAGTTGTTAGAAAATTATATATTACGGAGAAATGAAACATAGAGTATTGGAGAAATATAAACATAGAAAATGCATAAAACCAGAGAGAGGCAGATATACGTGGCTCACCCATTTTGGGCTATGTCCACCCCAAATAGCTAGTCCTTATTTTCTATTATCTAGCAAAATGGAGAGACACAACCTACAGCAAATCCACTGTAATATCCTATGTTTTCTCTCACAGTCTCACCTCTCTGTTTCTCACTCAGAGAATGCCCTCATACAAAGAGAGGGGTTTCCTTCTAGGGCCAAAAACCCTAAACTAAACATAAGTTCTACCATCAAATCATCTGCCTAATGAATGGCCCAGATTGACTAGAAATTACTATAGTTTTACAATGCACCCTCCCCCCCCTGCACCCCCCCGTGTGGAGGGGTGTACAAACTTCCTAGGGTATACATTCGACTAAAACAAAGACCTCTAAAAAATCATGCTTCACTCCCCACAAAAAAGATGGTACTGATCAGAAGGGTTCAACTAAGCAAGGTGAATTAACTAGAAACGCGAATTCTCAAGCGACGTTAGTGACCTTGAATATAAGAAACTTCACTTACTATAATGATCTTCGCACAGACCTTGATTTCTTTTAGACCCTGTTACTCCCTATGAATTTGGAATCCTCTACCCCAATCAAGATTCAGAACACGAATTTCTGTAGCCTGTGCATGGCTACGTGGAAACAACGGAGTTTTCTTATCGATCTTTGTCGGAGGATTATATTTGGCCATTGAATCAACAACCAATTACTCAAAATGATCTTGAATCATCACAACAAGAAAATTTTGAAACGGAGGAGTGAGTTTCATGACTTTTGTGACTTTTGAACTAGAACTTCCAACCTGTGAGGGCCAACGGGTAAGGACTATAATATATATATTTAGAAGAAGCTTGGCACTATTTGTAAGTTAAGAACATCGAAAAGCTTCATTGTCAAGCTACTTTCTGTGAACTGACATAGCTTTGAAGCACTATGTAACTGGGAACTCAACATTTTATATTAGAATCAAAGGTCTACATGAAACCTTCCTTTTGTGGGATACAAATTATCTCACCACCTCTGCCTTCATCACATCAACACACCAAAGTTGAAAGGGCCAACACTGTCTTGGCTCATCACTACTTGAAAAGGAAAATCTAATTTATGTAACCTACTCAGATTTTGCATAAATATGGATCTTTAGTGAGAGTTGGACATCACATTCTCTTGAGAATTGCTTGCTTAAATTAGCAGGTGTAGCTACATGTTGCATTTTGGTGTTGTATTGTTTCCTTTCAAGTGGTATCATAGGATTGTGTGCTTTGAATTCCTTCAATTTGTAGAGTGTTGTGCGCTCTGCCTAATATTTCATATGGTATTGGAGCTAGTTTGGAGTTCGTTGGAAGTCTTTATTCCTTCAGATTCTGTGAGAAGCCATTGTTGTGTCCCTAAAATTCGCTCTGTGAGGATGAATAGAACTATTGTGTAGAGCGCTTGTGACTAAAATCGCTGGAGTTGTTTAATGCTACACTGAAACTGTAATTGTTGTGTAACCCTAGAATATGAGAGTGAAGCGGAATTTGTTTTGTGAGGATCCATTGTTGAGTGTGGTCGAATAAAGCTGCAATATTTTGTGGAGGATTTGTGAGGTGAGTGTGCAGTGTCTCAAGGGGGCATCATGAAGTTTGAAGGAGTCAGAAGAAGAAAGATAAATCTACCCTAAGTTGCAACTACCAATGTTGTAAGCTATTCTGTCCATGATAGTGCGAGTTTTTGATTGGCAGATTTTATAAGTAGACTATTTTTCGAATTCGAATTTGGAGAAGTTTCCATTGTTGATTAGATGCGAAAATTTTATGTTATAAAATTTCCAACAATTTTATTTACACGTTGAAGAAGGAATTTATATTAAACCTCTATTTTCTTTGGCTCGTAATGTTTATTTTTTTTATTTTTATTGATGATTACAGACGAAAAACATGGATTTATTTTCTGAAACAAAAATCTGAAGCATTTTCTGTATTTAAAAGATTTAAAGCTATGGTTGAAAAGGAAAGTGGAAATCATATTAAAATTTTGAGATCAAATAGAGGTGATGAATATATGCTAACAAATTTCATTGAGTTTTGTCAATCACAAGGAATCAAGAGGCAGTTTACTGCATGTTATACTCCACAACAAAATGGAATAGATGAAAGGAAGAATCAAACTATTATGAATATGGCTCGAACTATTTTGAAGAAGAAGCATCTACCAAATGAATATTGGGGAGAAGCAGTAGCTTATGTTGTTTATATTATTAACAGAAGTTTGGCTAAAAATGTGAAATATCGAGTTCCCAAAGAATCTTGGAATTGTTTATATGTTGAGTTGATGCTGCCGTGTGAGGGTACATTTAATATCTTTTATATGAAAGAGATACATGTCATGACTTTTTTCACTGCCTAAATTTATCGATGTAAAATTATGATGAGGACAATGAAGACAAAGAGGGTTCTTGAAGTTACCATTGGTGTGCAAGATGATATTAATGGATTCTGATGAAATCTACATGAGTTATGGGTTTTGTTAACCTTTGTGAGTTATGGGTTTTGTTAATCTTTGTTTTTAATGTACCTGACTTGAGATTGTTGTAATGAGGCATCTGTGTTGTAAGGGGTGCATGATCGGTTGTACCCGACCCCAAGTTAATTTCGCCAAGTATGTTGTAAGCTTTGTTGAGACAAACATGCAATGTTTATCCCTCTTAGGTAGAGAGATGGTGAGATATCAAGTTGTGGAGTTAACCACTAGGTAGATAAGAGGGTGTACTGGTATCTAAGATTGATGAGTATCTTTTGAGTAAGGAATGTAGTGTATATACCTCTTGAGTAGAAAGAGGATGTGACATCAAGTTGTGGAATTAACCACTAGGTAGATATGAGGGTGGTAGGTGTACTCGTATCTAAGCTTCATGTGTAATCAAGGAAGTTGAAATGTGAGATGGAATCAAGATTTAAGGAATTAGAATCAAGCCAGGATTAACATAATTGATGAACCATGTAGGTGAAAAGGACTCCTAGAGAACTGGCGAGTATTGCAGATGGTACCCATGTGCCTTGGTAGATAGAATTCTTTTTATATGGACATTAGTAATCAATTGCAGGTAGGTACAAGAGAGAAGAAGAATGCCTACTTTGAAGAAAGCCCAAAGAGAGGATAATAACGACTAAATACAATGTTTCTGGAGTTTTACAGATTACACAATGAGCTAGTAGACATATTTAGGAAATATTTAGCATTTTTTTCTGGTGAGATAATTAAGAGTGAGAATGTTGCATACGTAATTATCTCACTGCCTCAACACACAAAAGTTCAAAGGGCCAACACCGTCTTGCCTCATCAATACTCAAAAATGAAAATTTAATATATCTAACCGAATCAGATTTTGTATTAATATGGATCCTCAGTGAGAGTTGGAGATCCCACTCTCTGTTTTGAGATTTGCTTGTTTAAATTAGTAGTTGTACATGTGTGCCGCATTTTGGTGTCATATTGTTTCAGTTCACTTTTATTATATTTTTTCATTGTTTTACGATATTCATATTTTCACAAAACATTATCGCAGTTTTGTATACATTTTGAGAAAACATTGTGGATAGATTATTTAACCGATGTCGAACAACTTTTTTCCAATCTGTAATAGAATGAATTACTAATCGATTCAATATTGATTTCAAATATTTCAATCTTATGATTAGTTTTTAGATATGTTATAATGTGTCTAGATTTCCCTTGACATTTTGATACTGTGTCAGATTACGATTATAACAACTTTTCAAGAATTGTTATATTGTAACGAAATTTTATCATTGTAACTTACAGTTGGAATTTTTCGTTAAAATCACAAGATGGCATATTAAATCTCCCTATTTGATAATGCATCGAATCAATTACTGTGCAATTGATTTTAAAATGGTTGATATCGTCATAGCATAATTTTACCATACGACTTTCGGAATAATATCAATCAAGTCCTCCATATCACAGTAACCTGAACACTAGAATGTATTCTCTCGTCTACCACTGAAAGTTGAGGTAGTCGATCCTGCAATCAATTTTAAAATGGCTAATATCGTCATAGCATAGTTTTACCCTGCGACTTTCATAATAGTATCAATCAAGTCCTTGATATTTTCAGATATTTGGATATCGGAAAAGATCTAGGGAAACATAACTTTAGCTATTTCAGATATTTGTACATCAATAAAAATAATTTGAACAGAAACAGTACAAAAAGTAAAAGCAGTTATTGCCGAGATCAAAGAGGAACTAGACAACAAACCTGGAGAAGCAACAAGAATCATCAAAGTTTTCTGTTAAAAAGCAAAAGAAGAACTTGAAGAAATGGGAATTGAAGACCATCCTAGTGCGAAGTGAGAAAAGTATTAACAGAGAAATTTAATGCTAAAACTAGAAAACAAGTGTGATAATATGAGATCAAGCGATTGCATATAAAATCAAATAAATGTTTTACAACACAAAGGACTTCCATCACTAAGATATTCCCATAGCTAGTTAATCCAGCCAGAAAATTATCGAAAGAAGTTTCATGACATAGAAATAGACAACTCTTAATTTGATAAATTAAAAGTAAACGTTGGTGGTAAAAATTTTCTCCAAGGGTTAGAAAATGATTTATTCATTTCATAAGCAATTCATCATCTCTTTGTAAAAAAGACTACATATGAAAAATACAATGAATTAATGAAACATTCATGAAAGTACTAAAGTTTTCATATCGAGATGATATAACTAGGATAAGTTCCACGAACTTATTGAATGAACATAAAGAAGATTTAGAGTAGGGGGATGAGTTCCATCAACTTATCAAATGAACATAAAGAGGATTTAGAGGTGGGATTTGGACAAAGCAGCAGGAGTAGAATCAACAAAATCGGATTTAAATGGAGCAGCTAGAGACTAGATGCTCAAATAGTGTGTAAACTAGACTAGAACAGTGCCAAAATTTCTATTTTGAGTTGTATTGATTATAATTATCTAAATAATTTTGGATAAACTTTATTTTATGGTAAAATATTGTAACATATTAGATATTTTTGAATTAAACTCTATAAATACGTTGTAATTTGAAGTAAGAAGGGTTGATACTTTGATACAACAAGAAACATTATTGTACTTTGGAATTTTTGAAGATAATGAAAGGATTCTGACTTCAATTTCTTAGCAGCATTTGTGTCCTGTGAGTCTCCTTTGTGTAATCATTACTCTTATTCTTCATATATTTGAGGTAAAATAGGAGTACTGGGTAGGGCTAGATGAAATGTTGATCTCCTTGATAGTCCTCACCAACTTATTATTATTACTCACATTAGCTAATTAAACAGTTTGTTTAAATTAGTACATCTGCATCATAAAATTATCACCTTCAGAGATCTCTCAAATATACAAGTGTTAGCTAGATAAATCTTTCTATATGCCTCTACTTTATTTGATGATATACATTCTCAAGAAGGGTATTTAATTATGAGATATCTTCTTTTTCATCTATCATAGACATTTAAAGGTTTTGTCCTATTAGTACTAGAATAAACACTTGGAGAAATCTCTGAAATCTCTGAGTTATATAGATGTGAATGATTTAAGTCATTGATCATACTTCTAAATAAATCCTCATTTAGAAGCTTTGGCATACTTAAAGAGCCTAGAACTCCCTGCAAAGAAACAATAGGTTAGATCTAAACAATGTACTTCTACAGTTGGTTGCAACATGTCCAAAATTGTGGAAGATTTAGCACTTGATCTCATCCATCAAAAGAGGAAAGGGGCTTTTGATTTTCCTTTGAAATCTTATAGTTCTTCCATAATCTTCAACTCTTAGAGTGAATGGTCCTCTCGACAAATGTGCTCTTCTAGGTAATCTTCTTACTTCATTCCTTTGTTGTTGGTGTATCTCTCACTTTTACCTTTCTTGCTTCTTATCTTGGTGCCATTATCTACTACACATTTCCTAGGGTTCATATCATTGCCTGCATGAGCTTGTAGGCTAGACTCTCCCATGTGAAAGCAATACTAGACCTGATCAAGGGAGATTTATGACTTCAAAGCATGTTGTAGAATACCTTGGTGCTTTCATCCTTCTTTAACTAAATTCATTTCTATTCCAACAGCTTCCTCAACAAAACAAATTATGTCTCAATCTCTTCAAATTGGCACTCCCTCTCTTTTAGTTGGTTTCCATGTACATCTTCAATCATTCTAGCCTCTTGCAATTGGATATTTAGACCAAATATTTCTTCTCTTAGCTCATTTTCCTTCTCTTCAAAAATCTACAAAATCTTTTAGTGATCTTTGCATGCAACTATCAGCTTACTTTCTTCAAAAATTATTATTTCAATTAAAATAATGGTCAAATTATATTTAGCTTTGAGAATATTAAAATCATCTTCGCCTTTTCTAAGAAACTCAACATGATTAACATCATATATGTCTAAAATACATATGATAAATGGCACACCATCACCATTTCCTTTAGATATTATGTTGCATGAGATTTGATCCTATAGTATACCTCGGGGGGATATTATGAGGTACATAGGGAGGTACCCAAGGGAATAATGTAATAATGGGATCGGCCATAGTTAATAAATAAAGTGGTTAAGACACATCATGTAAGGGACCACAAGTAGTTATAAATGGTGTGATATGCCCATGGTATTAGATATATGGTATTGAGAGACCTATGGTGATGACCCATGGTATTGTATGTATGGAGCGTATATAGGGGCTAGAGACCCCCCATGGAGAGATGTCAATGAATATTGTATGAATAAGCATATGGCTTGTGGAGTGTTTTCCTTCCTTAAGGAGTGATTGTATGGTGTTTCCTTACCTCAAGGGTTTTGATATTAACAAAAATATGAATTTTATCTATTCCTCTCTTATTATTTCTAGGCATACTTCTATTTTCATTTATATGCATGTCGGATCTATTACAAGTGGTAGTATACTTAAGGGGGGTGGAATGTAGTATACCTAGAGGGGATAATATGGGGTACATAGAGAGGTACCCAAGGGAATAATGTAATAATGGGATGGGCCATAGTTAATAAAAAAAGTGGTTAACTTGCACCATGTAAGAAACCACTTGGAGTTAGAAATAATGTGGTTAGACCTATGGTAATGACCAATGGTATTGTATGTGTGAAACCTATATAGAGGCTAGAGACTCCCCATTCAAAGATGTCAAAGGTGATTATATTGGCAAACATATGGTTTGTGGAGTTTTCTCCTCCTTAAGGAGTGATTGTATGGTGTTACCCTACCTCAAGGGTTTTGATATTAATAAAGATCTAGAGTTCATCTATTTATCTCTTATTATTTTTGGGTATATTTGTATTTCCATACATTTGTAGGTCAGATGCTTTACAAGTGGTATCAAAGCACTTTCTTGGGCAAGCGAAGAGATATTTTTTAAATTTTTTGCAGGAATTTTTTTGGGTGGCGAGTTGCCAAATCAAATTTGAAACTTTTTGTGAAAATTTTGCATAAAAAAATTGTCAATCTGGATTCTTTGCAAAAAAATACCCAAATTCAAAAAACAAATCGGTCAAATCAGAGTCCAGATGAGGGAGATATTGTGGATTTAAAAATTAGTTGTGTTGTAGAATTTGTTTTGATGAAAATTCATGGACGACTAATATCTAGTTAATTTTTGTCATTTTTGTGGGAAAAATGTTTAGAAACTAATTGGATATGTGAGATCCTCTTGAAAACCTACCCAATTTCAAAAAATAAATCAGTCGAATTGGTGTCCGGATGAGGGAGATATCACTGATTTAAAATCAACTCTTTTTTTAGAAATTTTTGTGACGGCGGGATAGTCGCAGTGCAAGTCTGAAATTCGAGAATGCCTAGATCAGGATTTCTATCACATGGGAAGATGCAGAATGATCATTCCATTTCCAAAAACCTGTCATAATAAGGATTCTAAGCAATATTGATTGAACCATGGCAATTTTGGCTTCTAGCAAGATTTTTTTACAGGAAACAATGATATCCCTACTTTTGAAGAATTCATAAGAAGTCAAAAGTTCACATATGGGAAGCATTGGAAAGGTTTATTATGCCTTGGGTTGACAGAAGAGGCTACCATATGGTGGAGATCACTTGATAGCAAGAAGTTGTACAAACGTTCAGATGAAGAATTTGAAAAAGTCATTTTAGGCAAATGATCTCATGCTAGAAAACATGAGAATGAGACATGTAAGGGATTATTTTCTGATGATATCTCTTTATTACAAGTTCATGGATGTATTCAGAAAAGGAAGATAATTGTGTCTATATATTATAGTTGCAAGTATAATTTTATTAATGTTCATTTGGCTAAAAGATTGCAAGTACCATTAAAACGAATGAAGCACATACAAGTTAATAATAAGGAGGTGAAAGTTTATAAATATTTGAAGATTTCTATGGATAAGTATGTATTGCATTCTGATTTTTATGATTTAGATATGTCTAATGTGGATGTTGCTTTGGGATAACCTTGGATGGAATCTTTTGGACTATCAGTATTAATGTGCAGGAGAAATTCCTGAAGCTCTGGTATAAAATGAAGAAAATTACATTACAGGATATTTCCATCAATAAACAGGTAGATTCCAAGGAGGTTGAAGCTAAGATGTTCCAGGGACTGACACATCAAATGAGGAATTAGTGGTTGAAGTAATACTAGAAGATAAGAAACAACAGCATGTGCCACAACATGTACCAGATACAAATCAGGCTCAATTAGTTGGTGAATTAAAGTAAGATACATTATTGGTTAAAACTTTAGCATATCACCAACCACATCACCCAGCAAGAAAACGACCAGCAAGATGGCAACGAATCAGAAACAAGAACAACAAACCATGTATGAAAAATAAAGAGGTGCGACAATCCACCCACAATGCATCAACCCAGAGGAACCGCTAGGATCAACTCCCATCTCAAGTGAGTGAGGCACCAGCTAGATCGAATAATCACATGTATGTAGGATGGCTAGATGCATGTACATGGTACCAGTGGACTACTCTTTTGAGTAAATCTTATTATTTGTGTTCTTCTTATGTTTCAGGGACAAAACGTGCTTAAGGGGGGTGGAATGTAGTATACCTAGGGGGGATATTATGGGGTATAGAGGGAGGTACCCAAGGGAATAATGTAATAAAGGGATGGGCCATAGTTAATAAATAAAGTTGTTAACCCGCACCACATAAGAAACCACAAGTAGTTAGCAATAATGTGATAAGCTCTTGGTATTAGATATATGGTATTAAGAGAGCCATGGTAATGACCCATGGTATTGTATGTATGAATCCTATATAGAGGCTAGAGACTCCCCATGGAGAGATGTTAAGGAATATTGTATGAAGAAGCATATGGCTTGTGGAGTGTTCTCCTTCCTTAAGGAGTGATCATATGGTGTTTCTCTACCTTAAGGGTTTTGATATTAATAAATATCTGAAGTTTATCTATTCCTCTCTTATTATTTCTGGGCATACTTCTATTTTCATATATTTGCATGGAAGATGCATTACAGATCCTCTGGCACTTTCATTTTATGATTTTTCCTCTTATTCACAAGTTGTTGAACTCACACTAGGGGGAAGATACTTTTTATTTCGAGAGGCTTTCTCCTTTTTCTTCTTCTACTCTCCATTGTTGTTGCTACTATAGTCTCCTACATACACGGCCTACAATTTGTCCCATATCTCTTTAGCATATGCCAGATGCATTATCTTCTCTAGATCTACATTATGGAGATTAGCATATATCATGCACTTGACTTGGGTGTTATGTAGCATCACTTTTACTAGGGAAATATCTTTACCATAACCTTCTCACACCGACTTCCAGATTTTAGATCCATATGTTAATAACTTAGATTTGACTTTTTCTTTCCATACCTAGAAGTTTGCAGCAATGATCTTATATACTACTTGATGATCCGTTCCAAAAAAAAATCCTTTGTTCTAGTGTCTATCTTGCAGGAGTGTTGTAGTTGATTTTATTTCAGTAGAGAACATTTAGTATAGACATATTGGTGCCAACATGGTGTTTCAGAGATATTTGATCACCCTTCTCCATTGATGTCAAAGGGACAGAGTGAGATAACCACTAGTGAAGAGTGACACCAACCAGGAAACAGTGAAATAAAATCAAATGAGTGAAAAGGTTATTGTGTTTCCATCAGTGCCAAAGGGGGAGATTATTGGCAGCATGGTGTTGACATTGATTTCAATAGTCATGAGTGAGCCAATTGAGTTAGGAATTGACTTCAATGGTCACTAGTGAGTAGATTGAGTTGGCTATTGATGTCTATGGAATTAATTCTATGAAATCACACTAAGTACATCCATCACTCACAGTTCACATTAGTGGTAGGTTTATGTATGTACTTCTTGCGGTTAATGGCCAGTCCTGATTCATCCTTCCACATACAAACCCTTTAGGGGTCCTTGTGTTAATCAAACTCTCTCCAAAATGTATGATATATAGGATTAAACCAACACTTTCCACCATGACGTAAGTGGAACGTAGAGTTAGGCTATTTGAGGTTGCAGGAAATGGGTCCTTTGAATATTACTGTGCACACAAAACACATAGATTTAAAATTATGTCACATAGGATATGTAATGCGAGGTTAGGCTATTTGAGATTGGGGGAAATGAGTCCTATGAATATTATTGTGCAGACAAAACACATAAACTTGAAATTATGTCACATCGGATATGTAACACGACTTTCACTCATTCAGTCCATTATAGACATCAATAAACACACAATCAATGGATAATGTAATCGACACATTTTAAAACTAAGGTTTTTATAGTTGATAATAGCATCCACTAGCGAATAGTAATAGACCTCAAACCTTGTTTGTCAATTTCTCCTCTCTAATATCCAACTCATCTTTAAAAATATATGCATTAACCGAAATGGAGTTGTAACCAATAAATACTAGAGATTAGAACATGTGTACTTACTCTAGAATATTGGAGGCCACCTCATGAAATAGAATAGGTGCATTTGTTCCATGAGGAAAACTCAACATAACAACTATATATATATAACGGCTTCCACATTATTATATCTGCATAGATGAGATATATTCTTATGCATATAATTCTTTTACTCACTCTCAATTGAGTATCTGTTCCTTTCTTTGCTATGATTGGAAATTCCTGTATTTTACATATCTATACGATCAAGTCCTTAGGTTTAAAAATAGTGTATAAAAAGGTGTTTCAAATCATTGCTATTTGACTTGAACCCGTTCTAAAAAGGTCAAGGTTTTTTTAATTTTCTGTTGAAACAATCAGGGAAAACTTCGAAAATGATTTTGATATTAGAAATTTACAAGATAAAGAAAAAGGAATTAAACATTTGGAAAAAGAGTTTGTTTGTCTTGATGCTCCTGCATCTTCAATGGGAAAAAAAGGTACTAGGACCTTCATTGATCTTGTTATGGCCTTGACAATGGTCACATGGAAAGCATTATGAGGCTTTACACATGGAATATGGTTTTTGAGAACCTATCCATAATGTAAGGATAGAAACCAATACATTAAGGACTGAATGATGCTTTCAAGGATTACAAAATATATACATGGTGTCTTCTTTCACCTCACAAACATTATAACGAAAATATTAAGATAACAAATGTGTTATGAATATTATTAGAAGGTTTGACATAATAACTATGATTATCAACGCCTTAGCCATGATGCAAAAAGAAAAGCCTTAAACATTATTTTAGAGCACAGAGACCATGCATAGAGGTAACAGACCATGCATAAAGGTCGTAAACGGGAAAAATTAGGAAATAAATGTAATATACACATCATTATAATATTATTCAATTAAGATGATTCTTGGAGGCTTGAACATAGTCTAAACATGATTTTATAAATAGTTTCAAAATTTTCATCTCACTTGAAACAAGACATCCTCTTTTTAAAGAAGAAATGATAACTTCAACATATACAACATCACCTTTTATGTAGGACTAGCATAACCAGATTAATAAATGTGGTATCAGCATATATCAATCACATGCATGGCCACCTTAATAAATGTTGTTATACACTGATAGGCGACAATGGATATGGATTTAATATTAATTTTAATATTAATATTGATTATAAATATATCGATATAATTAATATTAATATGGATATTAATCAATATATAAATATAATAATAATACAATAATAAAAATTATATCATAAAATATTATTATCGTTATAAATACAATAATAATTAACATTATAAGGCTGAAGGATTTAAATTAAACCATAGGATTAATATTATAAACTCTAAGAGGATGAACCACATTAGTTGGTTCGAAATGCCAACCCAATCCTAACGATGTTATTAATTCAAAATACAGATATCTACATTATAAACTCTATCAATAATATTATGGACTAAGAATATTAACCCTTATATTTTTAAACCCAAGGATTAATATTCTAAATGAAAGGTATATAAACCCTAAGATATATATTATGAACCCTAAAAAAAACATGGATAACCATCGTTGACCATCGTTGATTTTCATATTGAGATAATCTTTGTCACAGTGCAACGTTGGACCATGGTTGACCATGATTCCTTTTCATACTGAGAGAATCTTCATCGCAATTTGACATTGGACCATTGTTGACCATGGTTGACCATCATTAGTTTTCATATTGAGACAATATTTGTCACAATGTAATGTTGAACCATTGTTGTCCATGGATGACCATGGTTGTTACAATGTGATGTTCGAACATGAGACAATATTTCTCACAATGTGACCATGGTTGACGACGATTTTCCATGGTTGACCATGGTTTATTTTCATATAGAGACAATCTTAAACCCAATGATCAATATTATAAACCCTATAAAAAATATTACACCATAGGAATATGAACCCTTAGATTAATAAACCCTAGAGATTGATATTATAAATCAAAGGGATTGATATTATAAACCCAAGGGATTAATATTGAAAACCAAGGGAATAATGTTAAACCCATGGGATTAATATTATAAACCCAATGTATATAAATCTTAAAATAAATATTATAAACCCTAAAATAAACATGGTTGATCATTATTGACCATGTTTGATTTTCGTTTTGAGATAATCTTTGTCACAATGTGATGTTGGACAATAGTTGACCATGATCGATTTTCAAATTGAGACAATATTTTCCACAAAGTGACGTTGGAATATGGTTGATTTTCATGTTGAGACAATCATTTTTAGAATGCAACATTGCACCATGGTTGATGATGGGTTTGTTTGGCAAACCTAATCATATGAAAATCCAAATGGATTTAAGAACCAAATGACTAATATTACAAACCCAATCAATTAATAAACCCAAAAAATTATTAATAGTATAAACCCAAGGGATTAATAATATAAACCCCGGGGATCATTGACATAAGCAACCAACAAACCTAAGGGATTAATCAACCCAAGGGATTATTATTACAAACCTAACAGATTATTAGAACAAACCCAATGGATTAATATTATAAACCCTTGGGATTAAAAACCCAAGGGATTAATATTATAAACCCAAGACATTAACAAACACAAGGGATTAATATTATAAACCCAAGTGATTAATGAACCCATTAGATTAATAATATTATAAAACTACAACATTAATAAACCCAAGGGATTAATACTAAGAACCCAAAGGGTTATTATTGTACACCCAAGGTATACAAAACCTAAGATAAATATTATAAACCCTAAAGTAAACATAGTTGACCATGGTTGATTTTGATATTGAGACAATCTTTGTGAGAATGCGATGTTGGACCATGGTTGAGCATGGTTAACCATGGATGATATTATAAACTCAAGGTATTAAGATTCTAAATCCAATATATATAAACCCTAAACTAAATATTATAAACACTAAAAATAACATGGTTGACCATGATTGATTTTCATATTAAGACAATGTTTATCACAATGCGACATTGGACCATGGTTCACCATGATTGATTTTTGTATTGAGAGAATCTTTGTCACAGTGCGAGATTGGACCATGGTTGACCATGGCTGATTTTAATAATGAGACAATCTTTGTCACATGCAACGTTGGACCGTGGTTGACCATGATTGACTATGGTTGATTTTCATATTAACCTTTTTTGCCCATTATTAACCATGATTGATTTTCATGTTGTGATAACCCTTTCATAATGTGACGCTATAAACCCAGGGGATTAATACTAAAAACCGAAGGGAATAATATAAAACTGAAGGGATTAATATTATAAACTGAAGGTATGTAAACCTTGAGATAAATATAAACCATAAGATAAATATTATAAACCCTAAAATAAACATGGTTGACCATTATTGACCATGGTTGATTTTCATTTTAACACAATCTTTGTCATAATGCAATGTTGCACGATAGTTGACGATGATTGATTTTCAAATCGAGACAAGCATTGTCAAAATGCGACGTTGAAACATGGTTGACCATGGTTGATTTTCATGTTGCGACCATCTTTGTCACAATGCAATATTGGACCATGTTTGACCATAGCATTCTTTTATAAACCTATGGAATTATTCATATTAAAATCCAAACAGATTGAAGACCGAAGGCATTAACCATGGTTGACCATGACAGATTTTCATATAGAGGCAATATTTGTAACAACGTGACATTGGACCATGGTTGACCATGGATAACCATGGACGACCATGATTGACCATGATTGAGCATGTTTGATGATGTTCTACCCTGGTTGATTTTCATTTTGAGACAATCTTTGGCATAATGAGCCATTGGACCATGGTTGACCATGATTGACGATGGTTGATTTTTATATTGACCATGATTGACCTTGGTTGCCCATGATTGACCATGGTTGACCATGATTTATTTTCATATTGAGACATCCTTCTTGCAATGTGATGTTGGACCATGGTTGACCATGGTTGATTTTCATATTGACACAATCTTTAT
Source organism: Pinus taeda (assembly GCA_000404065.3). NCBI lineage: Eukaryota > Viridiplantae > Streptophyta > Pinopsida > Pinales > Pinaceae > Pinus > Pinus taeda. Next base: position 390,121 of record APFE031681240.1, read on the forward strand.
CACATTATGACATTGGACCATGTTTGACCAAGATTGACCATAGTTGACAAAGATTAAACATGGTTGATGGTTGACGATGGTTGAACATGGTTGATTTTCATATTAACATGGGAACTTAGGGTTTCATTTGAGTTTTTATTTTCTTGCTCATTAACGAGTAACTTATGCAATATCGTTTTTCTCATTTCCATTATTGCTCAAATGATGTTAATATAGTTATATACTTATTGTTTCTTTCTTACTAAGAATTGTTTCATTTTCAATATACTGTTATAAGTTTCATAGCTATGTATTATTTATTTGGGTTCCATCATTACCTATCAGGTTGTTGGTAACGACTCGGCCTGTGTGGCTAGCCCGACTCCCCACCAACGGTATTATACGTCTTCACTTATAAAAAAAATTCACAAGAAACCGCATCTCCCAGCTCCTACCTTGTTACACTAAATATTAATCTAATATTTTATATGCATTAAGCGTAAGAAATCGATGGTTTCAACAAAAAGAATATTATTGAATGTTACAGAATGACACTGAACTTTAAATGTAATGTTACTGAACTCTAAACATGGCAATAAAAACTTTAAGTTTAAATTCTCAGCACGTTGTCTTAATTTTTTTTAAGACACGGGCCGACACAACCTATGCAACACAAATCCTTGCAACCCGAGCCCACAGCCAATTTGATCCTCACGGCGAAGATCAAGAAACAACAATGTTGTGCAGCCAAGCTTTTGACTAGAAGTCCACCAAAACAACACACAGAGCATAATACCAATTCTGGCCAGCCCAACCTCCAAAAATACATCTTACACATCCAATGACATGCAATTAAACCCTCATGCCACCCCATTTTTTCCTCCACTACACTTCCATCGTACTCATTTACACATCCCTTCCTTCCACTAGTCCACAAATCCTTTGGAACCATCTTTCGTAATGCAATGTTATGTGTCCTACGCTCCATCTAAACAACCAGCATTTGACAGCCAACATACTCTTGTTGTGGTGACTTGCATTTCCTCTTTCAACCACTCGCAAATTTTATGTTTTTTTTTCCATCTAATATTTTTTTCCATTTTTTTTGCTTTTCAATTATAGTTAATATTTCATTTTATTAACTATTATGCTTCATTTAATAATGTTTTTCTCATTAATTATTTTTTAATTATTCAAATTAAAATTTTTGTAATTAAATATTAATAGTGAATGATATTTATTTTTTTTATTTTTATTCTTTTGTTTTAGATCAGTTAATCTTTGATTGAATGATTAATCCGAAAATTATTTAAAAAAATTATTAAAATTATAAATTAATATTTTTCATTCCATAAATTAATACTATTTTTTATTAAATGAATTTCTTATTTCTTTAAATTAACAATTACTAAATTATTACCTTTTTTAATTTATAATCATTTTTAATAATATTTTATTATTACAATTCAATTATATACTTTAATTATTTTCTTTTATTAAATAATTTTCCTAATTAACCATAAACATCTTATTACCTCTTTCGATTATAATAATTCTAATTCTATTTCCTTATTGTTTTAACTTAAATAAAGTTTCTTGTGATTTTTTAATTCTATTTCCTTATTGTTTTAACTTAAATAAAGTTTCTTGT
>APFE031681241.1:0-46287 GCA_000404065.3 Pinus taeda
GCTCTGATACCAATTGTTGAAAATAATATTGAGAGGGGGGGGTGAATCAGTATTATCTAGTTCTTTTACCAAATCTTTGTTATTTACACTTGAATTATTTTTGCATGTCAGTACCATAAAATAATGAGCATGAACAAGAAAAACAGACAGTCACATCAAAGAACACCAGATATAAGGTGGAAACCCAATGTGGGTGAAAACCAACTGCTGCAATATGTCTCTATCTTCTTTCAAATTAGAAACTCCTTTTACAATGGTCTTGTACTGGTGCAATCCTTTACCAGTACACAGGCTGCAACCTGCAGAGAGCTACAACTCTGTCTCGTTTTCCAATCTCTCCTGGAAGGGAGCTACAACCCCCTACTTCTCTTCAAGGACCATTTTTCATAAATTTTCAAACTGGATCCATATACATCAAGTGATCATCAAGTACATATAAATTACAGTAACCAGATCAAAATAACAGAACTGAACCCAGAACACCTTATCAACAGAAAAATTCAGTCAACAAAAGATCTTAAGTTAGATACGCAGTTTTCCTTTCACTGGCCTGCGTCGCTACGCACTTCACCCTCTGCTTCTCTGCGTATATCCGCAGAGCTCCTTCTGCTGCACTGCGTGACCACGCACTACTTATTCTACTGCGCTGCATACAGTACGCACCCAAATACACTATCGTGCCGCGTACTTCACTGAAGGCACGCACCCAAAGACACTATCGCACCACGTACTGTTTCTGTGCATACGCACCTGAAACACCGTCGCTCTGCGTACCCACGCACTGCTCCTTCGTCGCCTATGCGTACCAACACACTTCGCCTTTGTGGCCCCTGCGTACCCACGCACTTATCCTTCTTCTGCTCTGCGTACCTATGCAGAGGCATCGTTAAACACCTGCGTACATCATATTAGGGCTGGATTTACAGATCACCAGTGTGCTACAGTTAGACAGATGCCCAGATATGATCAAGCGCTCGGGAGATCACCCTTTACAGATTCGCCTTCCACTTCACTTTCGTATAGATCAAGCTTTTTGAAACAATAACCCAAATATTTCAGATCTTAAGATATTCAGCCCAAAAGCATCCTAAGCCAAATGATCTCCTTTGCTTTATATAGGCAAGCTCTTCCTCAAATCAAGGATCATGGGGCTCAATAATAATAATAAAATAAAAAAATACCACGGGCCAGAACCATGATAACACAATACCGTCGGCTAAATACCAAGGGTTAAACATAAGGAACCCCATGTGTGCGCGCTTTATTGCCTTGAAGTGTGTGCACTGGGGGTACGCACCTCATGAATGGGTAACTTGCGTGTCTGGACGCGGTCCCTGCACAACGTACCTGCGGGTACGCATCTTTTGAACTGTTCTCCTGCGTACTTCTTAATTTTCATCATATTGAGAGCCCTTGCCATGGGTGTTGCCATCAAGTACAACATCTGTAACCTATAACCATACCAGAAACATAATGCCAACAAAACAAAAATATTTTGGGTCTTGATGGAATCAAGTTTCTGCATGGCAATTAACTAGCACCCAAGGTTGTCCCCAAACTTGTATACACAGTTGTCAGCGTATGTAACCTTTAATGCTGACTTTCACAGAGCATATATCAAGGCATAGAAGGATCCAACACAGAAGTGGCATGATTTTCCATACTTGGTGACGGAGAACGATGTGCAGGAGGTAGTGGCGTGCCCCTTCAGATCTAGTTTCTGGGTCAAGCATAGATGCAAAGAGTGCGATCGCAAAGAAAAGGAAGGAGGTAGCTAAGCAGGTTGCATAGAAAAATAAGGATGTTGAAGAGAAGTCTTGGGTTGAGAAGGAACGCATTGCCAAGGAGAAGGCAGAGCAGGAGTACTGCAAGACCCAGAAAGGTGACAAGTCACCTTCGCTGGAAACAGAAATAGAAACAAGATAAGGTGATAAAGGCGAGGAAGGGCAACAGACCCCCTTCATTCTGAAAAGGCGTGAACTGGAGTAGCAAGGTGGATCATGGAAGAAGCGAAAATCCCAGAAAACACATGTTGATCCCATGGTTCTCAAAGAAAGTGATCTGGATGAGATCAGTGACAAAGTCCACGACATCGCAATATAAGTGTTGCAATAGTTGGAACAACAATACTTGCAAACATTGGGCAGAGTTCAAAAGGATCTCCAAGAGTTGCAACTCCAAGCAACCAAGATCCCAGCAGATGTCAGGAAAGTGAGCATCGCAGTAGGAAATTCGGCATGAGGTCAAAGTACAGGCGCGAAGATGATTCCATGGCCATGGTATGTGCAAGTCTTACCCTTATCTGCAAGATCAGTCTATGTTGACACCAATGAACAATGCGCCCTCCTCGACAAAATCCCACATATGGGCCTGAACCTTGTAGTGATGCAATTGGGGTCATTACATGCATTATTATAGGGAGTCGTGGAAGAGCTTCACATCAGTGAACAACAATCTCTCAGTGCTGTCAGCGAGATCAAAGTTAATAATCAACATCTATTCGCTGAAAAGACACAAATTTTGTAAGAGAAGGAAGCGTTCCAGGTGCATAGTTCATGACTAGAATCAATAATCGTGGAGGCATGCAGAACAATGCCTGAGCTATATATTCTTGAAGATACACAACCATAAGTGAAGATCAGGAAGTTAGCCATTGGTGTGCATGAAGAAAAGGCAAAGGTTGGTCAAGTTCAATTCGAACTCAAAATGAAAATAACTGAGTTGCAGTTAAAATTGCAGCCCACAACTCCACCTAAGGTCCGGGAATAATGTAGAGCCACCATCAGAGAAGGAATGACCACCCTCGATGCCACTGTTGTAGACTGTTTGACATTATTTGAGTAAGAAATGGAATTGGTGACAACTCTACAAGAAGACCCCAACCTACAAACACTGAATATAGAGTTCAGGGAGCTATAGAGGAAGTATGATGAAGTCAGGGCAACGACGTGCTCCATTGCACTAGCGCAATGCTTATCCAAATTGGAGGAGGGGAAGCAGCTCTTCACGTAGGTAGAAGCAGCACAAAATAAGGAGGTCTTGCTTAAGGCCAAGTTGAAGCCTTGGTTAGATGAGGTTTACTAGGTCACGACCAATATTTAGGAGAAGCTAACGGGCTTGCAAAAAACAATGAGGCTGGTCATAGAAGGACCAACTACAAAGAAGCTAGTTGAGGAGGTCAAGCAGGAAGCCACTCCGAGCACTACTGAAGTTTTTTCTTAGGTGAAGATGGGGGATCTTCACAACAAGATTGCAACACCAACCGAGTGACTCAAGGGCAAGTCATGATATTTGTGTTGGGGGCCTATTGGGATGGGGTCCCTTGGATTAGTTTTGGGGTTAAAATAACCCAAGTTTTGATGTATATTTTGTAACTAATCTAAAGTCTCTGCAATTTTTGGATGTGGAGTGCGTAGATGGTTAGGATTCAAAGGGGTTTTAGCCCCTTGTTTATGTAAATTTTGAGTCCTCTTTGAGACCCACCCATAGTTCGCAGACCATGGGATTGTATGTAAAAGGCTATAAATAGGTGTGTCTTAGAGAGTCTAAGGCATAATCTTGGATGAAATGGGCCAGTAAGAGAAAAGAAACAACATAGAGAGGGGTCAGATAGGAGAGAAAGGGTATGCATCTAAGTGCGCAGAGGCCTAGGTAGAGTCTGCAGCTGAGTGCGTGGACCCCTACAGCTGAGTGCGCAGGGTAGTTTTGAGTCTGTAAAGTTGAACTAAAGATCAATAAAGAAGTTTACCAAAGAAACACTATGTATATCTGTTTATTCCTGTTTACTTCTGTTTATGATATATGTTGTGGAGAAATAATGTGTGTATAAAATATTTATCTACTGGTGCATGATTCCATTGGATAACTGTTAGATAATGTACGTAAGCATGTTTATGTATTTTCGTGAAGACTTTGATGAATTAGCTAATTTTTATTAATAACACAAACTTATCTACATGATTCCTAATCCAGAATTGTTCTCTGATGCATGTAAGTGGATAAATCAACTGATAAAGGTTCACAAAATCCGATCATAGACCTCCGCGAAAGTCTAAAGACTATTTGACTAGAGTTGCAGTACCGAGCCTAAGGGGCTTATCATTTTCTATGAAGGTAGATTTGAGGCACTAAAAGACATGAAATTTGTCTCTGGATGTAGAAACTTGGTTCTTGCTTCCCCCCATACAACTTCAGGTGAGACTATAGTCTATGCTACGCAGGTTGTTTCTAAAAGGGCCAATAGTGTAGGGATTTTTTGGTTGGTGCAACTAACTCTAAAACTGGGTCAAGACCCCTTAATCCAATAGCCCTTGAGATAATTATACCCTCCAATAAGAAATCTAATCTTGTGGAACTAATCTTGCATTTGATCTCTCGATCACAACATGCTTCTACTGCTGCTCATCTCCATTAACTCATCATGTTGTTATTCTTCAGTCATGTGCTTCCCCTGAGGCTATGGAGACCCCATATGTGCTTATGTAGTCTTACTTGTGAATGGATTTGTCCAGTAACAATGGAATGCAATAGGGATTAACTTCTTCTACCCAGAATCTAAAGAGTAAGAGATTATCCTAAATCTATTTCTTCTACTCACTCTTCCCTTCAGCACGTACACATTATTTAGGGTCCTGATAACTATTGCTACTACTCTCTTTGACTTTTATTTTCTGATGCAACATCCTTTAGAGTTGAATATCACTTCCTTGCCTCCATCAACCATCTGAATCATGCTCAAGATGTTGTGATTCATCCATTTAACCATTAATACATTAGCTACATTAGTCTTCTAATCACCAAGACTAACATTTCCTTTTCCCAACACATTAGCAGGTGTATTACCTCCAAGAATGACATGGCCATCTTTGGTATTCCTCAAAGAGAGGAAACTGCTCTTGTCCCATGAAATATGATGTGAAAAACCACTATATATGTACCATTGATCATCATCATCAAATGTACATAGGGAAATGGAACACTTTATTTACTACTCCTTCTTCACCCATACTTTGTAGGTTTTTTCTTTGCATGCACATTCTCCTCTTGTTTTATGCTAGGTCTACTCTAGATTTGCTACTAATTTTTCTGGATTTTCTTTAAGAAATCAAAAAAATTAAAATTTCTAGCCATGTTACTAAGATCATGACATGAATAACATATCACATGACCAAGATATGGCTAGAGGGTCAAATCTCAACCTTGCAATGTTTAAGCTTCTATTCCATGGACTAGATTTGCAATCAACCGACTTATGGCCAAATAGGTTACAAGAAAAACAATGACCATTAACTAAACTTGGATACCTAATGGCTAGTGATATCCTCTTCCATACTTGATTCCCATACTATTGATTAAATATGAAAATTGTACTTATGCAGCTGGCTCCCACATGTCCAAAATTGTGATAGATATAACACTCTACCTCATCCATAAAAGGAGCAAAGGGGTTTTGAATCCTTTGCAATATTCCAACATCAAATATAGGACCAAATGGTATTAAACATAGGTCCTATTCTTGTTCCACTCCTCTATTGCTAGTGGATTTGCAGCTTGTTACCTCTTTTACTAGTATTACTACTACCATGTATGCTATAGGCTCTTTAGGATCTGTATGATTCTTTGCTTGTGCATGTGTGTTGGAATATCGCCTGTGAAAACCAAGACCAAATCTATTAAAAGGAGATCTTTGGAAGATGAGTAGGATGTCTAAAGCCTTGGAGCTTTTCTCTTGCTTCATATGAATGTATTTATGATCAATTTGCTTCCTCATGGAAACAACTTTAGCTTCAAGTTCTTCCTTTTTTTTTTAATATCCCCTATGAAAACCAAGACCAAATCTATTCAAAGGAGATCTTTGGATGATGAGTAGGATGTCTACAACCTTGGATATTTTCTCTTGCTTCATATGAATGTCTTTATGATCAAGTGGATTCCTCATGGAAACAACTTTAGCTTCAAGTTCATTTTTTTTTCTAGCTGACCACTCATAACCTTTTCAATTAATCAGTCTTATTGTAGTGTAGTATTTGAACCAATTAATTCTCCTTTGAGCTCAACCTACTTTCCATCATAGATTTACAATTTTTTTGTTTGTTCTCTACACATAACTATTAGTCTACTAACTTCAAGAGATAGTTTCTAAATTACAACCATGGTTGACTCATATTCAGCTTTAAGAAGCATGGCATCGTCTTCACTATCACTATCTAACTAAACATGAATAACTTTAGAATAATATAAAACATAACTAAGAAATTAATTCATATTTACCGATACCTTTAATCTCCTTCACTAAAGAAAACTAGGTTCTGTTGAACCTCCATTTTTTTTTTCTCTTGATCTGCTAAATTCACACTACGAGAATGAGACTCTTCTGGCTGAGATTCTCTGTTCTGTAAGGATTTTTTTATTTTTTAATCTTATTCTTTCCAATGTTTATGCTAATGTATTCTCCATACAAGATATGCGATCTTTCCCATATTTCTTTAGCAGATTTTAGATCGACTATCTTCTCTAGATCTGCATTGTGTAGATTTTCATAGATCACACACCTTGCTTTTGCATTCTACTACATCACTTTTTCTGACACAATATTTTCACACCTTCACATACTAACCTCCAAATGTTAGATCCATAAGATAATAACTCAAATTTAACTTTTTTAGCACATACATGGCACTTTGCAACAGTGAGGAGTGATACTCCTTGATGATCGATTATGATTTTTTTTTTACAAAAAAATCCCGAATGCTTTCCAACAATTAAGATGCACCTAAAAGACACACTCTGATACCAATTACTGGAAGCTTGAAAACACTAAGAGTTGGGGGGTGAATCAATATTGTTCCATGGATCACCAAATTAAACATTTTCCCTTTTATTTCACATTAACTGATCATACATTCATTAGCAACATAACACATGAGAAGATATAAACATAAGCATAAACATAAACCATAAGAATCGATGCACATAATAAAATAAGCATGAGAGAAACCATTAACACATCAACATAGAATATCAGGTGGAAACCCTTCTGGGAGAAAAACCATCATCTACTTATCTTTGTTTTCTTCTACTTTATTATGAAAATATTTCTTTTACATCATATGCCCTATCCACCATCGGTGTGTAAGACACAACTTGCTATCATGCAATCAACCACTTGCTCCAGGTCACTACTTGATGGAAGCCACCACTTTCTTAACTTTGTAGGCCACTTCCTATAGGAAGCCACCACTCCCATGACTATGTAAGCCAAAACCTATTGGATGCCTTAAATCCTAATATTATTTCTAACCACCACTATACATAAGAAACTACTCTCAATTTCTCAAGTCACAACCTGAAGGATGCCACTACACCTTGAATCAGTAAGCCACTGCTTGCTAGTGAGCCACCACTCTCCTATTGAAGGCTCAAACCTTCAAGCTCTCGTGGACCACTTTTCATTCATTTTTAAACTAGGATCCATCCTAAAAAAGACAAGAAATCATAGGCCATGTTTCATCCCATTTTCATACTGGACCCACACTAAACGTTATTCTCATCAACTAATACAAAATCCACAATACAAACAACCTTTCATAATCAATCAACCCTCTCTCAACATTGCAATTCTCTGCTCATACAATTGTACTACACACCCTAGTAGCATCAACCTATTCATATTTAGCCTCAATGAATACTCCAACCAACAACCAACATCTCACTCACCCAATACATCAAAAAGACTCAACATCATACTAACATACTGTTATAGCTCCAAATCTCACTCTTGAGGTTTGTGAAGCTCCACTTATGGCCTAGGGCAACCCCTCCTGCCAGATCTAATCCCAAATCTAAAAAAGAAATGTTTTTTCCCTATACGCGACATTGCCCTGAGCTAAACGCGTGTATACGCGGGTCTGTGTATACCCAACCTGCGTATATGTATAAAAACACTTAAAAAATAAAAATCTCCTTAATTTCGGGTGAAGATCACAGGTTTTACCTGTTGATCACCTGTTAGTGCCCATGGCCCAACTGTTCCCAACGAATTCCAAACTAAAAAAACTACTTTGGGAGAAGTATAAAAAGGCTTCTATGGGAAGGCCAAGGGGAGGAGAGAAGAGAGAGAAAGATTGCTATGCCGAGATTTCCCTGACCAGGTCTGAAGATCCTTGTGCCTCCTGCACTTCCCCCATCCTACATGAAACCCTTGTTTCCCTGTGTGTGTTGATGATTTCATACTACTTGAGAGATCATGGAGTAAGTCATGGAAGGAGTTTGTTAAAGGCTTGAGACTGGACGAATTCGGGAGACGGTTCTGCTTGGAGCCTGCAAAAGGATGACTTAGGTGAAATTGTTCCTTTTCTGTACTTTCTTTGTCTATAATAAAAGAAACACATGTCTTTGTTCATGATATAGATCTTCTTCATGTTATGATATTCATGTTATGATTCATATGTGATAAGTTGTTTAATTGCATAACTAACTACCTTTCCTTATAATATGAAGTTGGTTTCTTTATGACGTTTAGTCCATATACTACTGCACTTTCTTGAATTGTTGGTTTTGCAGGTCAAAGGGGCAAAGGAACTCAAAGAAGGGTTTGGACCCTTGGAGGCTCTTCTCAAACGTAGGACCTCAGGTATGCCCCCTATCATAGAGTTTGCTTATAGTAGCATTAGGATTGCCTGGAATGTGTGTTTCTTTGCATAGATAATCTTCAGTCTGCTAGGGTATTCACCCAAGACCCTAGGGGATTTTATCCCACAACAGAATTGGCAACTCCATTGGGGACAACACTATTGTTGTTCCCAGTTTGGGTGTATTCAAGCCATTCCGGGCTTATCTATCTATTTATCTTCTGTTACTATGTAGTCAGTGCCTGAATTGTGAGCTTTGATCAGTTTTTTCCAGATTTTTTTTTTTCTTGAAAGCTTTTTTATACGCTAGTTTCTCTATTTACAGAAGTGTATATACACATATTTCTTTAAGTGAACCTGCGTATACGCAAGTTTCCTTAAGCCTTGTCACGTATACACGCATCTGTGTGCAAACACAGTCACATATATCTTTAATTTTCAAGATTTTTGAAATCTTTTTGTTTCTGGAAGTTTGTATGCTGGTCTGATTCAGTTTGGAACAATCACTATTCTATCACAGTCATTATTTTTTACAACAAATGTCTTGTTTCGAATTCTCTCTGATTGTGAAAAGGTTGGTCTTGTTCGTTTTCTTGCAACCGTCATTTATTTTTGCTTAAGAACACAAGGTTTCTTGCAAGGAATCTTGGTTGTTCTGTGTATTCAGGGCAAAAAGATTGAGTTCAATCTTTGTGTTGAGTTTTGTTTTAATGACTTTTTGGTTTGCATGGTTGAACTAGTTTTATGACCATCTGCTTTTCTTGCTTCTTGTACACTTTCTTGAATGTTGTCTTTTCAATATTTTGGTTTCCTTTGCCAAGCTCATTTCGCTGCTTGTTGATTGTTAAAAGCATTTCAAAGCACCTTTGTTTTGTTGAGTTCCCACTTGTTTTGTGTCGTAATCTCACAAAGTGCTTCATTGCCTATTTTTCGGTCACCAAGTTTCAGTCTTGTTAGAGCATGTTTGAAAAGTCGTTTTTGAGTTGCTTTTGAAGGAAATTGATTGAAACTTTGTTTTGATTGAATTTTCCTTTTTGTTGAGTGAAAGTGCCTATTTGTTTGTCTTCATCTTTCTTTTAGTGCTTAGACGAAATAAGAAACAAAAACTTATATTCCATCTAAACATTTAAGTGGCAAATCTAAAATCGATAAACAAGCAATTTTCATCTTTTGGTTTAAGAGTAGTTTTTGAATCTTGCATCGGCATGTATTTATTGCATTAGGATTAGCTTGTGTATATTTCTAGGCATTTATAGTTTTGTTAGCTTTTGTGAGTGTGAAGTTTGAAAAGAAAAGGTTGTACTTTTATTTGAAGTTCCTCTGAACCCTGTAGAAATTGCTCCTCGTCGAAAAATGAAAAACAAGTGCATGTGCATGTAGTTTGGTTTTATTAATTTCTTTTGCGTCATAACACCACCAGTTTCATTTCTGTCATCCCTTGACTTAAATAACAACCCATTAAAATCAAGCGCTAATTTAAAATATACTAGAATTTTATATTTGTCAGTTAGATACATCAACAAGTTTTAGGATATTTTTAGGGCCTTGGATTAGGTGTGTGGAGAAGTTAACTCTCCAAGGCCATTTTAAACTGTCAAACATAGGAGTCTGAATAGTGAGTGAAAATCCAATAGCATTAGGAAGACCAAGAAAGCTCCGGATCTGGGAGTTAAGCACGAGGGATTTTGAAGACAAGGAAGAGAGATACCCCCTCTCCTACTTGTCCGAACTTACCTCACGATTGTTCCGCCTAACTTCTAATACAAGTTGGTAACCTTAGTTGCTACTCCTAGGGATCTACACAGGTGGCTGCAGATGGGAATCCCGTGGCACCTGAGGTCGACGTTGTATCACTCTCAACGGTACTACTGGAGGGCACCCTTGCGAAGCTTGGGGGCTTGCACCGATGCAGGCTTTTGTTAGGAGGTCAGCGTAACTTCCTCTATTACCTTCAATGATAGGATTGGGTCGTCATTATCCTAGACTATCCTTGGAAGGCCCTTTATTTCACTTTCTTGTATTTTGGTGTTCGGTCCTAATCACCCAGAATGGAAATACTTGAAATTTGTTTGATTGGTTGATATCTTTAGGGACTTTATAGTGTGTGCTTTATGCTCCTAGTTGGCCTAGCTTTCAATTTTTTGAGTCTTTAGTCAGATCTTAAAAAAAAATTCAAAGTGGCTGACCGATCACCTAGACGGTCTTGAAGACTTTGTGGTCTTTCACCACCAAGTTCAGAGCCTTCACCTAGAAGGCGCAGAGGTAATACTGCCAGTGGGTTTCGTCCCGTGGTAGCTGACGCATCGGGGATTGATCCTCCCCTCAGGGGAATCAGTGCTCAGGATAGACCTGGTACTTCCACAGGACAAGAGAGAAGTACTCGTGTACTTTCTCGAGTTCTCTTTCGGACGCAAGATAACGTAGAGGTAGAATAACTCTCAGAGTCATTAGTGGCTGCAGATTCTCCCCTACCTCCTAGTCATTCGGAAGTGTTACAATATGTTGGGTCTCCAACGCATCGACCATCAAATCCAGGTCACATAACGCACTTACCATCGATGACCACTACTGGAAGCATGGCTTCTACAAGTGCTATGACTGTGCAAACTCCAATATCTGTACAAGGGGGAGGAACTATTTCCATCCCCTCCGCTTCTTTATTCGGGTCTTTTGCTAGCACGTCTTTAGTTGGGACTACCTCCATTCCTTCTACGAGTGGAAATTCCCAAACTAATGCTTTTAGTTCTGGATTTTTCCCATTTGGCACCCATTCACAGGGTATTACGTCAGTTCCATTTAGTGCCGCCACATCCATGATGGGTGGATCAGCTTCATTACGGGATTTTCCTTTTGGAAGTGGTCATATACCACATTCCAACCTGACAATTGGATCTATGCCTTTCTCTTCTTTAGGACAAGGTAGCAATCCTTTTCAAGGTTGGGCTAACCTTGCGGTTAGTAGTATGGGAACTGGGAATTCATTTCTTGGCCAACAAGGGATTAGGCCATACTCCATGGTTAGTTCATTCCAAAGTATTCCTCCCCTAGCTTTTGCTTGGGATCCTTATCAGGGGTTGTCTGCTCCTTATAATCCTTTAGGAGGAAGCTTCACCGGTTATGGAGGTTTTGCGGCCAGAGTTGGTCAAACTCCGAGTCATGTTGGATCACAAGGCATTCCTTTTGGTTCAGCTGGTTCTATAGGCTACTTCGGGCAGCCTAGTGCCTTCCAAAATCCAGGCCCATCTTTTCAGAACTTTGGGAGTTCTGCTCAGTCTGGGTGGAACCCCCAAGGTCCTCCTAGGCTTCCGTTTCTGGCAACTTTGAACTTGCCAGACCTCACAAATTTAACTAATGATCCAATCAAATATAATCCTGCCTGGCCTCCGGTCCCAACCAAACTTCCTTCAGACATTCAAAAATTCGAAGGGAAAAGCGGTGAGGACCCGGGCGACCATGTGACCACATTCCATTTGTGGTGCTCATCGAACTCCCTTATTGATGATTCAGTTAGGTTGAGACTTTTTCAGCGCACCTTGACTGGTAATGCGGCCAAATGGTATATAAAGTTGCTAGGAGGCAGATTTACATCTTTTTCCGACTTAGCAAATATTTTCTTAAATCATTTCCAGTTGCCTGTCCGTTATGATGCCAGAACTGAACTTCTGGCCAATTTTCGTCAGGACACGGCAACTCACATTTCTGACCATATTTAGGAATGGAGACGGAGAAAGAGGCTCATAAAAGCCGAAATCCCTCCGGAGTACCATCTCGAATGGTTTTTGAAATATTTACAACCTGAGATCTCTAAGGATGTCTCGATGTCCGGAGTTTACTCCGAGTAAGCCATTTTTAGGGCCCAGCAATTAGAGTTGATCTACTCTCAGTCTGGGATCCTACAAAAATACTTTCCAGATGCTCCTGGGTCAAAGGTTGACAGAGCTAAGTCGAAGCCAGGTCCCCATGGGGATGGTATTGTTGGATCAGTAGACATGAACGCGGTGAACTTGTTGAGCCAATTGCAGCAGTTGTCATTGCAAACTGCTTCAAACAACCAAGTCACATCGTCTACTACTTCGTCTTCCCAACCCTCTTCGATTAATGCCGTCCAATATGATAACCCCAAAGGAAATCAAAACTCCAAAGGGAAAAAGAAAGGACGAGGTAAGAAAAAGAATCAGGATGGGAAGGCTGACACAAATAAATCTGGCAATAATGCTGGTGGGGGTAGAAATGAGTCTAAAAAGAAAGTCAAGTTTCCATGCAAGTTGTGTAATGGAGACCATTTAACTCATCTCTGCCCGAAGATTCAGGACGCTCAGCGCTTGTTAGGGCAGCAAGGGGCTTCTAGTTCTCAAGCTGTTTTAACTAACCCTTTTCCCCAAGGGCAGCAATTTCTTGCTGGCGCGAGTTCAAATCCTGGTACCTCCTCAAGGGGCAGCCAGGAAGGGGAAAAATCATCGAACGTTTTCATGATGGGTTCTAATGTACATGTGGCTACTCAGTCACGTGATTACGATGAAGCTAAAATTTCCAAGGATAAAACTTCTCTTGGAAATACCGACCTTCATATTGAGCGACCCCCTATTGAAACTATACCACGAATACTGAAAGGTTCCGCTAAACGCGCGACTATCAATCCCAACGTTAGGGCTGCCCAAAATTATTCCATTGTGGAGGATCTAGCCCAGATTCCGTGTGCCATGTCCGCTTTAGAGGTTCTCCAGCCGTGTCCGGCTCAGCGAAGTGCTTTACTCTCAGCAATTGGGGCAGTTGATCCAACCAATTCTTTAGTGCTCACTTTTGACATGTTAAATGTCAAAAAGCAACTCCCTCATCACATGGCTTTCCAGATAAAGTCTACATACCAAAAGATTAATATTTTTCGCACTGTTGTTGATGAGGGATCTTCCACGTGTGTCATGTCGATGTCTTGTTGGAAGCCCATTGGCTCTCCTTCAGCTGTTCCTTCGCCCACCCTTTTAATTGCATTTGATGGGAATTCTCACAAGCTGCATGGGATTATCCCGGCCTTTCCTATATGTGTTGGAGGAAAGGTCGTCAATGTTGAAGTAGAGGTCATAGATGCTAACCTAGACTATAATCTCCTCTTAGGAAGGAATTGGGTATACGAGATGGATGTCATTGTTTCGACTCTATTTCGTGTCATCTGATTTCCTTATGAAGGGAAAATCGTTAAGGTAGATCAGTTGGATTATTGTCTAGTTGATCCTCAAGAAACTTCTGACTCTACTGTCCCCTTAGTCGATAAACCTCGCTCGCCTACTGAGAATCTAGGAGTTGGGATGTATTCCTCATTGATGGGTACCTTTTATTTTCCCTCTCCTATCTCTCGAATCAATGTCATTTCATCATCCAAGGAGTCTCCTCGAGAAGGGTTCTTCCGAACTCATTATTTTTCAAACCTTTGGACCTTGCCTTCACCTACGGCCACATTAGCTGAAGGACAAGAAAATTGAATGGCATCCTCTATGTCTGCGACTGAGCTTAGATATCAGTCTATTGTTAACTTCGCAAAAAACCACTCTACTCCTTCTTCTGAAGAGGAGTTTGAGGGTTATGTGGCCCCGGTTTGGCCCTTGTTTCTACCTCTGCCTTGGACTGCTTAGATACGGTTTTACCTTCTGAAGAAGCAATCCTCAAAGTGATGATGGGTGTAGATCGACCTTGGGAAGACTTACACCATTGTTCATATTTCCTTCCTCCATTGCGGGAAGTGGAAGCTAGGTTCTCCAAGCTATTCACTCGTGATGTTTGTAAGATATCGAATCCTTTGGCTCGAGTGCCCTTTCATGCCGAAGGTAATATGTCGGTGATCTCAGAAACGATGTCTATAAACATCTCTAGGGACCCTAACGTGATTAAGAATATCTTCATCGAAATTGAATGTTCCCCTGAAGAGGTGCAAATTTACACTGACCTTTTCAAAGAATTTCGAGATGTATTTGCTTGGTCTTATGAGGAAATGCCCCCGATTGATCCTTCTATAGTTCAGCATGAGATCATGACGTATGAAAACGCTAAGTCGATTCGTCAAAGGCTTCAACTGGTTAATCCTAGGAAAGCGGCAGCCATTAAAGCCGAAGTAGAGAAGCTGCTCAAGGCGGGTTTTATATACCCTGTTCCTCTTACCAATTGGGTTTCTAATCCAGTCCCGGTAGATAAAAAGCAAGGAACAATCCAAGTATGCATCGACTTTAGGGACTTAAACAAAGCTTGTCGAAACGATAATTACCCCACGTCATTCATTGATCAGATTATTGACGAGTGTGCGGGCAATGAGATTTTTTCCTTCATGGATGGTTTTTCTGGTTATAATCAAATTTCTATCTGTCCTGAAGATCAACATAAGACGACTTTTATATGTCCCTGGGGTACCTTTGCATACAAAAAGATGCCGTTTGGTCTCAAAAATGCTGGAGCTACGTTCCAGCGGTCCATGTCATATGCTTTCCACGACATCAAACATATCATCGAAGCATACTTGGATGATCTCGCTGCTCGTTCTCGAAAAAGAACGGATCATCCTAGTCATCTTCGAATGGTTTTTTAGTGATGTCATTTTTATAAAATCCGGTTGAATCTGAACAAATGCATTTTCACAGTTACGCCCAGTCGGTTGTTAGGGTTCATCGTGTCAAATAAAGGGATTAGAGTTGATCCCTTCAAGGTAGAGGCAATAGTCTAGTTGCCTCCCTCGTCCTCCATTCGACAACTTCAAAGTCTTCAAGGGAAGGCTAATTTCTTAAGACGGTTTATAGCGAACTATGTCGAGATTACTAAAGGGTTTATGCGTTTTCTCCGCAAAGGGGTTCCATTCGTGTGGGACAACTTTGCACAGTGGTCGTTTGATGCTTTGAAAAAGGCATTAGTCTCTGCCCCGCTTTTGAGTCCATCGGATTATGGTAGGGACTTCCTTTTATATCTCGCTACAGCAAAATCAACCGTTGGTATGGTTCTCATTCAGGAAGACGATCCTCTCACAGAGCATGTGATTTATTACTTGAGCCGAGGCTTGATAGGTCCTAAACTTCGCTATTCTCTAGTTGAGAAGTTGGCCTTGGCAGCTGTCCATGTTGTCCTGCTGCTCTGTCCTTATATCCTGCTACGCAAAACTTTTGTCTTGGCAGCAGTCAATCCGTTTCAGTTTGTCCTCAGTAGGCGAGTGATTGGGGGCAAATATAATCGATGGATTGTCATTCTACAAGAATTTGATCTCGAGTTCTTGTCTGCTAAGTCCAAGAAATCTATGGTTTTTGCCGAGCTAATTTCCAAGCTGCCTTGTGGAGAGGATATTGTTTATGAGCAAAGTTTTCCCGACGAACATTTATTCCTCATCTCTTCACTCGACCCTTGGTACGAAGATATCATTGTTTATCTCCAGAATTTGAAGTTTCCTTCTGCTTTCTCTAAGGATCAACGTTGCAAATTACGTCACCTCGCTAAAAATTACGTCATCATTGGTGATACATTATATCATCGGGGGATTGATTCAATCCTTCAGCGTTGTTTAACCTTAGAGGAGGCAGAGTCTGTGCTAAATGATTTCCATAGTGGAGCTTGTGGTGTTCATCTATCAGGGCTTACTACAGCCCAGCGTATCTTGCGTGCCAGCTATTTTTGGCCTTCGCTCTTCAAAGATTGTGTTGAAGTGGTCAAACGCTGTCACCCGTGCCAAGTTTATACACAGAAGATGCGTGCACATCTAGCTCCTCTTTTTCCCGTTGTCACTGTCGGTCCATTTACTAAGTGGGGTATTGATTTTATGACTTGTCATCCGCCTTCAGCAGTGAATCACAAGTATATTATCGTGGCCATCGACTACTTCACGAAGTGGGCCGAGGCCATGCCCACTTATAAGAATGATAATGAGACAATGACATTGTTCCTTTTTAATCAGATTATCTCAAGGTTCGGTATCCCAAGAGAGATTGCCACTGACCATGGTAGTCATTTCCAGAATCAACTAATGTCCGAATTGGCTCTCAAGCTAGGTTTCCGGCAAGAACATTCGTCTCCTTATTATCCTTAGGCCAATGGACAGGTCGAGGCAGTAAACAAAACTCTTAAGACAATCCTGCAAAGGACAATTGATAAAAATAGATCCAATTGGCAGATTATGTTGTATCCAGCTCTATGGGCATACCGAACCTCCGTCAAGACTGCTACAGGTTTTACACCTTTCCAGTTAGTTTATGGGTTGGAATCTGTCTTTCCTGTCGAATGTGAAATTCCATCTCTTAAGTTAGCTATTGAGCTCCTTCCAGAGACCTCTTGTCTCGAAGAGCGCCTCCTTCACTTGAAACATCTCGATGAGCAACGTCAAGATGCAACCACAGTAAATGAGGCTCATAAGAGAAGGGTTAAAACCCAGTATGAAAAAGTTGTCCGTCCTTGTGTCTTTTCTGAAGGTGACCTCGTCTTGGTCTACGACTAAGATAAGGACACCTTGGGGGCAGGAAAATTCAAACCTATGTGGTATGGTCCCTTCATAATTAAACGAGTTTTAACAAAAGGGTCGTATGAGTTAATCGATTTCGAAGGAAACAAATTGGCGGAACCCCGAAACAGGCTCTACCTTAAGAAGTTCTTTACTTAAGTAGTAGCTAGGCAATGGCTTCTTTGTACACTATGTATATTTGTACATATTTTGTCGAGAGTTTGTGATATCAACACTTTTTGGTCTGCTTTGGCAGGTGTTGATGGATGACTTGGTCTATTTTGGATTCGCCGATGGTGCTAGTCGGCACACTCAAAATCTCGCTTCCGCAGCTTGGGTACTGTATTATCCAACTAATCAATTGATGGTATCAAGGGGAGTATGCATCGGTCCTGCTTCAAACAATATGATTGATTATATTGCCGTCATTAATTTTCTATCTGAGGCAATTTTGCATGAAATCGACTCGTTGGTAGTTTATCTTGATTCACAATTGATAGTGTCACAATTAAATAACATCTATCGGGTAAGGGATCCATGTTTATATCGCCAGTATTTAAGGGTGAGGTTGTTGCAAAGATCATTTACTTAATAATATTGGCATATTCAAGAACTCTTAATGGTAGCTTTCTATCGCTAATCAAGCATTAGACTGGCACATCAATCATCATCAAATAAATTAAGCATCAAAAAAAAACTTATATATATATAAATTTATATATATATATAAATATATATATATTATATATTATATAGATATATTATATAAGCGTCCGAGTATACAAAAGTATATTCAAAAAATAACAAAATTGGACCAATGCCCATAATCATGCCACTTGTCAATGCCCCAGCTCAGATGAGCGGCTAAGTAGGTAAATACTGCATTGGCTACACGCCTAAAAGTGCAGACCCGGTCACGTGGCATGCCAACCACATGACATTGCTTCTCTATAGGAAGGTCCTCTACCGCCGCCATCGGTACTCGGTGGGTCAGCCTCACCAAATGTTGCTGAACTGTGTGTAGAGTTCGTTCCGTGGCTGCAGCCGCCTCTTCAGCCCCTTGGCCGCGAAGCTTGTGCCGTGGGAACTCATCTGGTCGTACAGGCCCAATATCTGGAAAATGATCATTATATTAGTCATTTGAATCCTATCAAAAATATTTTCAAAGTTCATTATTATATTTGAAAAATCATAAAATCATAAAATCAAAAATCACTTACCAATGTTGCCCCATGTTGCGGTCGGTGGTAATGCTAGATTGGGATCTCCTCAGAAATCCAACCCGACATAGGGGTAGTCATCAATGGCGATGATTTGTTGATCCCACCAGGAAAAGAAATCATCGTCGAAAGCAGTCCGTGGGACCTCCCCACCTCCCAGACGTTTCATCAGGTTAGCCCACCGACCCATTCGAGGATCTCGCGAGGCACTGATTGAAACTAGTACTCTGGGACGAAGTGCAGGGACTCTCTCGAAGAAGAAAGAGCACAAAATAGTCCCATAACCGAAGTTTTTGGTCTGTCCTCTCTTGATAGAAGTGAGTTGGATTTTCATGCTAGCCAAAAGAGGAGTACACCAATCAAACATTGTGGTTAGACAGTCAACCGCCACGCTCATGTTGAGCCGTGATGCCTGATGCAGGGAAGCTGATCCGTTCACTCGAGCTATGATGAACAGGATTATCCTCACCGGTAGACTCGCCACATGTGTGATGGAAATCTAACTTCCGACTTTCTTCGGATGTCCTAGGCAATATATCTGTACGTAGTCCTCTATGGAGAGACTGCTTCGTGTTCTCCCCCGGGAATGTACTACCTCTCCCCTTCGAGAAAGGCCTGTAATGAAATAGATATCTTCCACTTCTATCCTAAGTGGCATCTGATCGATCATAAAAGCATCCTCCTCAATGTTCTAGTAATCAAGAAGCATCTCGAGCAGACGTGTGTTTGCTTTCATATTTGGTAATTTGAAGAACTTAAGCAAACCGCATTCCTGTAATGCATCCAGTGCCTCTAGACTTTTCATAACTTCTCCATCTACTGCGGTATGCTCTCTTTCTCGCCAGGTGATTGTCATCCTGAAAGAAAAATCAATTTCAACCGTTAGTTTTTTGGTTTGAAATGTCCGCAGCGTATACGCGAGTCCCCTTTACACACAGTCGCGTGTAGGGCCCGCGTGTATGCGGGTTGCATATTACCAACCCGCATATACGCCGCGGAGAAATTTTTGGCAAGAAACTCAACGGTGAAACATTAATTAAAAATTCTAAAAAAAATCACAATCAATTACAAGTTAAGAATGAGGGTTACCTAGAGATTTTTGAGGAATTTGAATGGTTGAATTTGGTGTACGGGAAGTTAGCTCCTTTTGGTCCAATTCTTTGCTCTCAAACTCAAACGGTGAAAATGGTGAGTCCAAAACCCTTTTTATAAGCTTCGAAAATGTAATATTTTTTCAAAAATTGATTTTGTTTGGTCTCATGTAACTTTTAACCTGGGAGCTTGGAATGTTGAGAATGGTTTGATTTTCAGGACATTTTGGACGTTTTCGACTGTTTTGAGATGGTTCCATGACTGCTGACCTGTCATGGTAGGTATCATTTTCTCACCGGCATATAGTTTAGGGAAGCCATTTTTTCTGTTGCATCATGCATACTAGCCTCCATCTTTCGATACACTTGCCATAGGGTCGATCCTGTCGTGTTATTGTTCGCAAACCATCTTCACTCATCGATTCTTTAAATCATGACACGATGGTAGAGCCATCCTTTACATGGGCATCCTAGTTAGCACCTCACTAACATTTGTTGCCCATGCTGCTCTGATTTGAGTAGGCTTGGGAGTCCTTTGTAGTCCCGCCATGACTTATATGATGAAGACTCATTCCTCTTTGCTTCTTCGTTTCGTTCTGGCCTTATACCTTAGAGGCTCCTTTGTGTTGAGTTGTACTACTGCATTGCATTTTTACTATCTGCACCTTTTGGCCTTAAGCCGACTTCACATGGACTCGTGTTTAAGCCAACTTTTCACCATGACGACTGCAAAATCAAACTTGCATACCTCTGACCTCTGCAGCTCGACACACCTTGACCCGTGAAGGAACACACCTTTGAGTGTCTCTGGCCAGTGTTCGCCTCCCTGCATTGAGCATAGGAATGTTCCAATCCCAGGAACTAGATCATCTGCTTCACTAACACTCGTTCTTTCCACTGTACTATAGCATTCTTTTATTCTTTTTCCAGCTTTAAAGAAAAAGACCAAAAAAATTATATTTTCCAAAAAGAGCCGGAACAGGATAGTATTTCCATTTATTGTTGGTAGCTAGAGTCTGTCGTGTCGCCCTTGAACAAAGCACTTGAAACAAAGTCTCCTCTGCTTGGGTGGGATTTAGTTTGACTTAGGTATGCCTTAACCTTGTTATTGAGTCAGTTCTCCCCCGATTGGTTATCTCTTCCAATCATATGGAGGGTTCATTTGTGCCTCTTGCGCAACAAGCTTATACAGAGTCATCATATGCTGCCACATAGTCACATTGAGTCGTGATTTTGTTCAAGGGAATTTAGCCTGAGTTAGCCTCTCTGCGGTGTCTCTTGAATTATTTTTCAGTCGGCCATCCCTGGTTGTCAGTGCTATGTCTATCATCACATCAGTTATATTAGTCCTTTACTCGTGCCGGTTTGAGAAGGTCTCCATTGACTTCTTGCTGGCGGGCCTTGTCCTTATCGACGATGACATATTTCTCTGAGGACAGGCCTAGAGCTGCACCCTGGCCCTATTTTCATTATTGATAGGTAACCTTGTGCTTAGCATCGATCAGTATCATGGGTCTTTGACTGAGTGGTTTCCCTTGTGTTCAACATCAGCTTACATTATCACACATTGGGATTCGTGCAATACCTTGGTTTCCATTTAACCCTATTGGTGGATACCTTGCCTCTGTGTTAGCTTTCATTATTGGTTTATTCAGAGGGTTTCTATCGTGCGCTAGCTACATCTTGTGTACACCAGAAACGTACTTTGGTTCAGTTACTACATCTTTTTTCGTCCGATTCCTTCCACATTATTGGCCTACGGGTTACGCTCGCGCTAGATTGATGGAGGATGTCTTAATGCCTTCCTTCTAGCGGATCTTTCCCTATTGACTTCGACTCATTGCTTTGGGGTAAAGATCTACAGTTCATTTGGCAGTACCTTGGGGTTTGCAGTCATTAGTGGCAGATCCTTCGCTATCGACAGTGGGAAACCATATTGTCTCCTAATCGATAGATTCTTATAGCTGTTCGACTTCAACTCATTTATTCACACTTGTTGGATTGTACTGGGTACCTTGACACTCATTATCATTATCGGTGAGTAGTCTCGCGTTTGTTAACGGTATACATCAATGACCGGTAATCAAACGATTTCTCACATGGTTGACTTCAGATCATTTATTCCCATGCTGTAGAAATGTACCACGGTGGATGGTGAAGACATCAGGTTGTATCAGCATTCATTGGTTCACTTGACAATTGCTCCTATTGCTACTAGTAGATACCACTTCACCTTATATGTTGCAGTCATTCATGGCGACATTTTATATGTTGGCACCTGAATTTGCAGTGTAGTACCATATTATTCCATCATGTTCATTTGGTACCTTTTCGGGATCAGTCTTTGATATCAGTGATCCACTTCATCTTTCAGCATAATTGACATTCTTATATGTGACATTCAGGCATGTACTTGTTTGATCATGATCAGATGATCCATTATGTATTGTCCAGTCATTTATAGTTGTACACTTGGTGGATCCGCTTGTACTTGATATGCAGACATACTGTATTTTCTCTGAGCATGGGTATTCCTGCCTCAGATAATGTTTCTTTCTGATATCCTTTTGTGGCTTGGCAAGCTAAATTCTGGTGCAGTGCTTCTTAGTCTTCGACAGATTTCCTTTCCATGAACTTGCTTAATACATTTCGGCCATCATGTACCCCTTCTAACCTCATATATTAGGGGGCATCTGTTATAGCTCCAAATCTCACTCTTGAGGTTTTTGAAGCTCCACTCATGGTCTAGGGAAACCCCTCCTGCCAGATTTGGTCCCAAATCTAAAAAAGTAGTGTTTTTTCCCTATACACGACATTGACCTGAGCTAAACGCGTGTATACGCGGGTCTGTGTATACCCAACCCGCGTATATATATAAAAACACTTAAAAAATAAAAATCTCCTTAATTTTGGGCGGAGATCATGGGTTTTACCTGTTGATCACTTGTTAGTGCCCGTGGCCCAACTGTTCCCAACGAATTCCCAACTAAAAACCTACTTTGGGAGAAGTATAAAAAGGCTTCTATGGGAAGGCCAAGGGGAGGAGAGAAGAGAGAGAAAGATTGCTATGCCGAGATTTCCCTGACTAGGTCTGAAGATCCTTGTGCCTCCTGCACTTCCCCCATCCTACAAGAAACCCTTGTTTCCTTGTGTGCGTTGATGATTTCATACTACTTGAGAGATCATGGAGTAAGTCATGGAAGGAGTTTGTTAAAGGCTTGAGACTGAACGAATCTAGGAGACGGTTCCGCTTGGAGCCTGCGAAAGGATGACTCAAGTGAAATTGTTCCTTTTCTATACTTTCTTTGTCTATAATAAAAGAAACACATGTCTTTGTTCCTGATATAGATATTCTTCATATTATGATATTCATGTTATGATTCATATGTGATAGGTTGTTTAATTGCATAACTAACTACCTTTCCTTATAATATGAAGTTGGTTTCTTTATGACGTTTAGTCCATATACTGCTGCACTTTCTTGAATTGTTGGTTTTGCATGTCAAAGGAGAAAAGGAACTCAAAGAAGGGTTTGGACCCTTAGAGGCTCTTCTCAAATGTAGGACCTCAAGTATGCCTCCTATCGTAGAGTTTGCTTATAGTAGCATTAGGATTGCATGTAATGTGTGTTTCTTTGCATAGATAATCTTCAGTCTGCTAGGGTATTCACCCAAGACCCTAAGGGGTTTTATCCCACAACACCAAGTCTCAACCGACATCCAAGAAAAGCCGATGAACTTGTAGATCACACAACAAAAGATCAAGCGAGTCAGCAAAGGACCAGCTACAGAGCAGTTGGTCAAACAAGTGAAGCAGGCAGCCATGCAAAGCGCGGCTAAAGTAGTAGTTGTGTAGGTGGAGTTGGGGGATCTTAACAACAAGATCACCATGTGAGATGAGTGACTCAAGGGCGAGTCAAGACCTTTGTGTTGGAGGCATGTTGGGATGGGGTCCCCTGGGTGAGTTTTGGGGCAAAAGCCTAAGTTTTGATGTAAAAAGATGTAAAGTCTCTGCAAATTGTGGACGTGGAGCGCAGAGTTAGTTAAGAGTAAAAAATGGTTTTTACCCTCATTCATGTAAAATTGAGTCGGTTTTTGAAGATCTACCCATGGTCCACGGACCATGGGATTGCATAAATAGGTGTGTCTTAGAGAGTCTAAGGCAAATAGATAAAGATATAAGTATTTTGTCTATGGGTACAATAGAAGGAGTCTAGAGGGTTAGCGCAAGAAAGTAAGAGGAAAGGCTCTGCAACTGAGTGCATAGAGGCCTAGAGTAGTGTCCGCAACTGAGTACATAGACCCCTACAGCTGAGTGGGTAGGGAAGTATTGATTATGTAAACCTATACTGAATATCAATAAAGAACATTATTGCAGAAATTCTTGTGTTTTATCTCTTTACTTTTTTATGCATGATTGTGATATATGCTATGATGAAAGTATGTATTTATAAAATAATGATGTATTGATGCACGAATTTACTTGATCCATCTTAGTATCTGAACACAATTAATGTTAAGTGATTATGTGAAGATCATAACACTTTCTGTTAAAGTTACCAAACACTTAGGTAGATCTGAGTAAATACTAACTTAAGGGTAATCTATGGTGCATGTAAGTAGCTAATTTTCCTATTCAGGGTCCAAAAAATCCAGTCATAGACCTTCATGGAGGTCTAGAGGCTGATTGAGGGAAGATACAATGCTAAGGCTTAAGGGCTTATGGATCTGCACGAAGGTAGATCTAGGTCACAAAAGGACATCACACTGAGCTCTCCCATACTGCTTCAGGTGAGACTTTAGTCCGCATTACGTGGATTGATGCCGAAAGGGCCAGTAGTGTAGGGTTTTGTTTGGCACAACTAACTCTAAAAATGGGTTAGGACACACTAAGCCAACACCTTATCAACACAACTTGTGTGTGCCAGCTACTCACTTTGGTGCACGATGGGTGTTTATGGCTAAGAGGGCATATCCCCATCGCTGACATGCTCATTCACAGGATTACGCATCTACCATATGAAGGTCTGAATATGGCCAAGGAGTTTGTTGAAAAGATGGGAGAAAAGGACTAGGCAGAAAGAATGAAGAAAATATTTGACCTTGTGAAGGAGGCACGAAGATATTCCATCAGCTTAATAATGGACCCATCAGTGCAAATTTCCACACAAAACTTAGCAGGGAAGGTAATGAGAAAGTGTCGCATGGATGAAGTTTCAGTGCCCGTAGTGTCCTTAACTACTCAGTGCGTGAAAGGCATATAGTTCAGCTAGTCCAGGTACCTATGCCAAGGATTCCTCGGGAATTTTCGCAAGGCCTAGGATGAAACCAACCCATTTCATTACGCTTGGTTGCTGATGTCTATTGTGTTGGTTGCGTGGGAACTATTGGAGGACAACTAGTTTCCTACACTTGAAGAAGGTTTACCAGAAGCAACATAGTTCACATCTCTATGGGCTACAAAGGACCCCGCTCGAATCACAGAGACAAAGATATTTTGGGTCCTGATGAAATCAAGTCTCCACATGGCTATTAAACAAAATCCAAGGTTGTCCCCGACCTTGTACACGTAGTTGTCAATCTATGCCACATTCAAGGCTGACTTCCACAAAGTTTACATTCAAGCGTGGAAGGATCCACAACAGAAATGACATGACCTGCCATATTTGGTGATGGAGATAGATGTGCAAGAGTTGATCGTGCGATGGCCCACAGAGTGGCATGCCCCCTCTTATTTAGATGCCAGTACAAGTAAGGGCGTGGGAAGTTCTGTAGCGTAGAAGAGAAAGGAGGCAACTAAGCAAGTTGCATGCACACTTGTCGAGCATAAAAAGAAGGAAGCAAGGGAGAAGGCTTGCATGGAGAAAGAGCTCTCTGCTAAAGAGCTGGTAGAGAAGGAGCAGTGTGAGTCACAAAGAAGTGGCAAATCACCTTCACCAGAGACCGCTAAGGAAGAACTATCAGAACAAGGTGGTGAAGGAGATGATGAGAAGAGAACCCCATTTATTCTGAAGAGACGCGGCAAGGGACAGTAGGAATGTCCAAGGAAGAAATAAAAATAAGATAAGTCACGGGGTGATCCCATGGTCTTGATGGAGGGAAATATTGATGAGATCGGGGATAAAATATGGGACACTACGACTGAAGTGTTGCAACAGTTTGAGAAACAATTTATACAAATGCTCAGGAGAACCCAAAAGGATCTGCCTGAGCTGTAGATCCAGGAAAACAGGCTATAGGTGGGCACTAGTCAAGCGAGTGCAGAACAAGCGAGCCTACCACTTGGGATGAGTCAAGCTATTGAGCTAGTAAGGGCCCTCAACTTTAGAACTATTGAATTACCAAAAGGGTCCTTTCACGTGGAGTTAGTCAATGACCGCGCCATCCTAAACATAATCAAGAACATCGAGTTGAACATAGCAGTGCTCCTCAGTGAGATCCTCCATGCGCTGCATGTAAGGTTTCAGAAGAATTGAGAGCTTGGGAGTAGCACTCTCTCTACCTTATCAGTAAATACAGAGTGAACAACAAGAAGATGTTCACTGAGAATATGAAGGACTTAAAAGAAAAGGAGACATTTTAGGCCTATGCTATGTGGGTTATTAACGAAAGGGCCAGTAGTGTAGGGATTGGTTGGTTAGCACAGCTAACTCTGAACCTAGGTTAGGACCCTCTAAGCCAACATAACCTAGAGCTTGCAATGCTTAGTAGTAGGTTTCCATGGGTTTGATAGAGGGTTTTCATTATTGGCTCCTAATTGAATGATTCTATGAGTGTTTTATTTCAACTCATTTATTTACACTCACTAGACTCTACTGAGAAATTTTGAGACCATCATCCTTATCAGTGGCCATCCTTACGTATGTTAACTGTTTTCATCATTGACTAGTAATCAGATGAATTTTCACATGTTTGACATCAACTCATTTATTCACATGTGTAAAATTATGGTATTTCGTGACAGTGACGAAGACCTTAGGAAGGGGCTTACATCACTCAACCTTGTTTCCTCTCCCAAGATACATATTTTGTGTCTAGAGACAACTTATCTAAATCTCACTACACTACGATAAAGTTACACATTGTACTTACTCGTGGTGATGATCTCTCATATTCTACATGGATCAACATTGTATTGTTCTAGATACTAAGCATGGGAATACCAAACACGAGACATGATTTACATATGACATATATTTGATGTTTTTTATAGGCCTCCTTCTGTTCTGATGCTCTGCAACTCTCTCTCCTTGGTTGTTTTATAAAATATTTTGGCAATCGTCTTCTTCTTTGACCAAGATCACACTTTAGGGGGAATATATTATCCATAAGAATACCTCCCCATTAGCTCAGAGGAAAATAATATGATTTTGGTTGATATACACTCCTTTTTCTATCCTATATAAGGCTATTACACGAGTTATGTACCATGAGGACAACATTATCCTAGTCTTCTTCATGGTGCTGGACTAGCCAACATTCAAGGGATATCCCCTGTATGAAGTCCCAACTAGACCTCACACCATTTGGTGTAGGGGTCCCATCTGGTACGATGGCCTACTTTCCATTGTCTTAAAGGTTTTCCTTAGCTCTTGTTTGTCAACACGTGAGAGTGGTCTGATTTATCTTCAAACAACGAGGTTCACGTGCCTGGTGAGTGCTTAGTCTTACTTGTGTCAAGGTTCTTTCACTGTATACAAAGAGGGTGGAAGTGAGTCTCAAGTTGAAAGGGAATAGTCCCAACTCTGTCAAAGACACACAACACAACAAGACTTGTAGCGGCTACAACCACCCTCCAAAATTTTGGCTTGCACCCAATTTTGGAGCCTCCCTTAAGAGTTTCGCTTGATGACTACACACCCCCAAGTTCACTTCGTGAGCCCTTGTAAGTCTTTGAATCCACATTGCTTGTGCATTTCATTCAAGTTCTACATGTTGGTGCCTATGTCATTCTTGTGACCATGTTCTAGCTATGCTCGAAGTATTCACTTCCTCTGTGCTTGCTGTGTTCGTTATGGAGGGATCTGTCACACTCACACATGGAGTCACATTCACTGTCGCACAAGCGCCATCATGGTCAATCAATGATCAATCACGAGTGTCGCTCTTGTCACTTGCACTGTCGGTTAGTCATGTTGAAAATGTGTGTTTAGATAGACACCAAGTCCCCATCCCTATCGCCCTTAGAAAATTATGCAGTTTTCCCAGTCAGACATCTCGACAATCAGCCAGCCGCTCATCCCTGAAATTGCACAGTTTTAATGAGCAATCCTTCTGCTACCTAGTAGTCCATTAAGCTTAGAAATTGTGAAAATATGATTAGCAAGCTGACCTTTCAGCCTCAGTACAGTTCTCCTCGCCAGCAGCTCCTAGCAGCAGACTGCCAGTTCCTCTAGGAATTACGTATTTTTTGCTGCTAGTGACCCAACAGCCAACTGCCCGTTCCCTTTAGGAATTGTGCAGTTTTGGCTGCTAATGAACTAGCAGGTGACTACCAGTTCCCTCTAGGAATTGCACAGTTTTGGCTTCGAGTGACCCAACAACCAACTTCCAGTTCCCTCTAGGAATTGCACAGTTTTGGCTGCCAGGCTCCCGGGAAATTCCTCCTAAAACTTGCGTAATCTCTGCCTGCTGACCCTCCTTGCAGCTCGACCTGTTCCTCTAGGAAATTGTGCAAATTTGGCCTTCCCGCCCATATTGTCTGATCATTATGGAAAATGCATAGATCCTGCCTACCTTGCCTTCCTGCAGCCTAGACTGTCCCTCCCAAAATTTGCGCAATTTTTCCTTCTAGCCGAGCCAGACCTCGTAGACAGCCACTGTCGACTTGAATTTCCCATCTCCATCATTTAGTGACTCTTGCGTAGTTTTCATCAGTAGTGCTCAGAGCCATCATCTCACTTCACAACCTTGTTTCCTCTCCTGATCACCTACATCCAAAATGATCATATGTCATGGTAGACTAGGAGGTTTTGGATTTGATGTCGTCTTGTCATGAGTGATTGCAGGTACAGGTACACCAACAAACATGGCACGATGATGAAAGGAATGGACGAAGGGAGCACATGAAAAAGGAGAAGTTCACCAATGGATGAATGAATGATGCATGCAAAGAGAGGTTCTTGTGAATGGATGATCATGTAAAGATGTGTTCACAGATGAATGGGTGAGAAAACATGCAAGATGTGCTCACCAATGGATGAACAGACAAACATGCACCTTCGCGAATAGATAAGCATATCAAGCCTCCCAACATGCAAGCAAAGAACAACATGCCAAAGCTTCATCAAGCGAACCAAAGACCATCGAAGACTCTGCGCACTTTATCATGTGGAGGTAAAGCTATGATACACCATGAATACATCCACCACCCAACAACACTGTAGCTCGACATGCACTCTAACAGTAACACGAATGTACCAACATTGTCATGTCCAGTCATGTCATTAGTCATGTCGCCCACATCTCTACTATGGGGTATGTTGTCAATCAATGTAATGTAATGTGGAAGTCCAAGAGACCCACTTGCTATACAAAGGGTCACGTAAAGTCAAAAAGTCATGGAAGTCAAACAATCATGAGGGTAGTCGAACAACCACAAGGGTCAGTTTAACCCTTGGCTATAAATACCCCCTCATTTATACATGCAAAAGAATTTTCACCTCATCTCCTCCCACATAGCCAAGAGAATCTGTAATATTTTCTTTTAGGAGTGAGTAGTGGCTCCAACGCCCCGCACTCGGGGTTAGTGATGTATGGTGTAACGATGTGTCTTGGAACTTTCACTTAATTTAGAAGCCTACTAATAGGCCAACACTTTTTCACACATGTATTGTAATTTTTGTAAGACTAATATTTAACGCTTGTGATGAATGTTGCTTTAACCTGTGTTCTACATCTGAACTATTTCACTTGTTGTAATACATAATCTATTAATGGAAATGTGTTGTATATGTTGTTAACGCCGTCTCACCTGTGTAGACAACTCTCCCACACACCAAACAAACCTTTCACATAAAGCTTTTTGTAACAACCGTTGCACTCATTTGGACTCATCCATTGAGTGTTGTACGTGTTATCTTACCTTGTGTGTTGTGACTGCAGCATCCGTGTGGACTGCTCCTTCAGAAGATGTGCATGTTCTGTTGTGTTGTGTGTTCCTAGCCGAGTTGTGACTTCATCCCAACCAACTTGGGACTCACTCCCACCCTCTCCCTCTACAGTGAAAAAACCATTGACACAAGTGACACTTACACTCACCAAGCATGCAAACCTCACTTCTCAAAGACAAAGCAGACCACTCTCCTGTGCTGACAAGCAAGAGTTGAGGCAAATCCTTAAGACAATGGCAACCGGGCCATCATACTGAATGGGACTACCACACGAAATGGTGTGAGGTCTAATTGGGACTTCATACCGGGATGATATCCTAAATGTTGGCGGGTCCAACACCATCAACATTTATGGTGCTATAAGGAGGGCTGCTAGTTGTATATGGTTGAAATTCCCCTCACACTCATTCATCAACCATCTGGTCAAGGTAGTAACTCGCAATCTCTCTTAGCTAGACGCGGCTCTGCATTTGGTGACTCCTCACTTCCCAAAATTGAGCACGAGATTCCATATCAACACCTTCACTCTATTCATCCCATCGCTCGCTAATTCGTGAAAGTAGTCGGACTGATCCCAGGCATACAACATCTTCCATACACATCAACGAAGTCAAAATCCACTCCCACCAGAGTTGTTGTATCATTGGTGGAAGAAGCAGTCTTTGCTGCACTTGAAGGTCTGGCAGAAGCCATTGAAGATGGAGATGAAGGAAGCAGAGGAGGCAAAGGCAAAGATGAACCAACCGACTCAGAGTTGGAACCATCAGAATCCGAAGGAGAGGAAGAGGATGAAGAAGAAGAAGAGATTGCTGACCCAAATCTTGAATGGATGACTAAGCAACCATTGGATCTCCCAGTTGTTCTGCACAAGATGCCGAACTGAGTGGAGAGAATGAACATCAAGTTCCACCCTGACAGTACGGTGAAGGCATAAGACCACTTAGACAACTTCCACCTACAATTGCAGACCCTTGAGGTATGTTATAATGACATAACATGTAGATTGTTCCCATGTACCTTGGATGGTCACGCAGCTACAAGGTATCACAACCTTCCACCCAACTCAATATAGAACTGGGGTGTTTTCAAACGTATTTTCCTTGAAATGCTAACTGATGACAAGACCCCAGCCATGCTACTCAAAGAATTGGGAAGCCTTAAGATGGAGGGAAAAGAGAAAGTGAAAGATTTCAATCAGAGATTTACACGTAGTCTGAACAAGTTTGCAGTGGACACTAAACCTCATGAATCCATCACTGTTGACTATTAAACATCCACACTGCCAACCAACATTATGCAATTCATTAAGCGACATGCAAAGCCAACACTCCTGGAAAGTTGCGAATACTTGTGTGAAATTAGAGTCATCAAGGATGAAAAATCAATGAAGGACTCAAGGATGTGAACAGGAAGCCCCAAGCAATGACAAGCAAGGTAGAGAGGAGGAAGCAAATAATATTGAGATCCTCACTTGCCTTTTCAAGAACTTGACCATGGAAGTTTCTGAGCTCAAGCAACGGAAAACTGACACATTTGCAAGTAGTCACCCGCCTAGATAGAGACAGGCAAATAGTTCATCAACCGACTCATCAAGTAATAACTGGTTCACTTCAAAAATTGCACAAAAGCCTATGTTCCAATTCGAATAGTGTGCAAATCCTAAGTTCTGTTCCTTCCATGAAGAACATCACCCCAAGAACTCTTGTTCGGATTGGAAACGAGTTGTTAGCTCTATCTGCAGTCAAACACTTGATGCGGAAAGCAATATGCAGGAGCAGCTGAAAGACACTAATGATGACGAAGAGGCTGCACCTGATGAAACATCAAGTGCTAGCCATGTGGTGAATGCATATCAATGCTTGCAAGTAATGTTAAAGACAAACACCGAGAATCATCCCCAAAAACAAAATGGTCATTACAATATTAGAAGTAAAGGGGCTCCCCCTACACTTGGGGAAATGTGAGAGAAGGTGAGACTGATGATAAAGAAGGTTAATCCACCGACCGCCCCAAGGCAGAAGACACAAATAAAGTCCAGGAAGACAATGGCAGATAAGAATACATCCATGAGAAGAAAATTGCACAACACCTTGCCAAACAACACAAACATCCGTTCCACCCCAGACACCACGGTAATTCTACCACCACTAGACTACAACATTGTTGAAGACATGAAGAAAACTCAAGAGAACATCAGTTTGTTTGATTTAGCTAAGGTCCAGAGTCAGTGAGATATCCTACCACATGCAATGGGATAGATAACAATGGATAGTGCAACCTCCACCAACAAGGGAGAAAACACACCTCCCAGATCACTATCCACTATGCTCAACACACTCCGGATGGAAGAAGAAAACTCGGGTTGCACTCCATTACTTCTCTTGTTTGATGTTTTAAACTAAAATGTCCACAATTTCTTAGTTGATTATGGCGTGGCAGCCAACGTCATGCCACTCTCCATTGCCAAGAAGATCAATGCACAATGGAGCGAAACATCTACAAGAATCATCCAACTCAATTGAACATCAGTACCAGCCATTGGTAAGCTACCAGACATGATCATCTGATTATCTCATGATAGTCGAGTCCACCAATGCATCAACATAGTTGTTGTGGACATATCAGAAACATATGGTCTATTACTTAGTAGAGACTGATCCAACAAGTTAGATCGATATTTTGCTATAGACTGGTCTCACATGTGGCTTCCGTACAAGGGAAAATGCAACCAAATCCAAGTGTTATTTGAGAGGTATATGAAACACAATGTCACTCCCCTTAACGACGAGAATGAACCATTGGCCTTCGTAGAACTCATGTTTGGAAACTGCCTCATTGAAACGACATTGGAGTGTTACCTTGCATGGCCAGCTCCAACCTCATCAGACACGCAGTTGGGACTCCTTCCTTGCCCAACTGATGGTAATGAAACTTGTACATGTCATTGTACCGATAGTAGCAATAGTAGCCACAACAGTAGTAGTAGTAGTACTAGCATGCCAAATGGTCTGTGTACAGATCAGTTGTGGGCCTTGGATTTTGACTGATTAGAGACAAATGATGGCTCAAGGAATGGTAATATCTTAGTTTTCCAAAACAATAGACAATGCATGATCTCAAGCTGCTTGAAGTTCGAGTGCACAAACAAAACTGTTAAGTATGAAGCACTCGTGCTAAGCTTACAAAGGACCACCAGTATGAATGAACAAAGAAAACTAGAAACCTATCATGATCCGAAGATAACCAATCTCAATACAAGCTACACACCGCAATAGTGACAAGTCTTTGAATGCTTGACTAAATAGTATTGGAATGGGTCTGCATGGGCAGATGGGGACCTGAGTACACACTACATGCAAGAAATCTAACACAAGATTCTAGGTAAAGGAGGATATAAGCTATTGCACTAAAGACAAGGTAACACACACATGTTGTTTACACTCACACATAAAATATTGACTAACATTTTGGATGGTTGGATTACTTGCAAAGTTCGTCATCATACTTGGTTTTCCAATTTAAACTCCACATGTAAGAAATCCTGGAAAATCTACTTATGCATTGATTTCAGAAACTCAAACCATTCCTAGAATAAAAGCAACCACCCCGTGCCATCGTCCGAGCCTATATTGCTTACAATAGCTGAAACAATCGTGTTGTCTTCACTCAAAGGTCTTTTGGAATGCCACTAGGTTTCGGTAGTGGAGCCTGATGGACTTGCACTGTTCTACGAGAAGCTTGGCCCACACACATATCACTTGCAATCACTTGACGAGAGGATTGACAAGATTCTTGTCAATGGCCAAGATCTCAAGCATTACCCTCAATAGGTCGGGCCGCATCCATGCCATGTACATAGTCTGCTTGCTGCTTGTTGTTTTCTTTGCTTATTACCTTTGTTTTGCTTTGTTTGATTCTGCTTCCTATTTTTGTTCACGTTTGTTTTGTTTGTTTGATATATTACTATCTTTTCTTCCAGAAATAAGTGTTTCCAAGTACTACATTCTGGTTTCTGAATAGAGTAGGTGGCTGAAATTTGAAGAAACTTGTGACACTATAGCACTTGGCCAATCTTGGGTCTGTCTTCTCTGTGCTTGGTTGTCACCTTCGGCCGATGAATTCTTGACAAAAAATACGAACTGTCTGCAAGGAATTTTTGGTCCAACCATGAACCTGTGACCACACTGGGAAGCCCCATGCTTGTACTTAGCCTTCTGCTCTATGTGTTCAAGCTCATCCAACTAGTAGAAATGGAGAAGAGGAAAATCTAAATGAACAAACCCATGTTGGAGGTCTTACATGCTTCTCTAAAGGAACAACCTCTTCTTCTCTCAATAAGTTGAGATCCCTCTTCTGCCCCAAAAATAAATAAGTGCCTATGCACAGTCCTCTTGAAAAAAATACAAAGGCGAAATAAGAGAAAGGCTTCTTGCACATAGAGGTGAAGTATGCAACTCCACAGGGGTATTGACCAGGCTTGATGGCAGTGGAGCAATGTGTGGGTTCTTTCGTGACTCCATCAGGGTATTGTCCAGGCCTGCTAGCAGTGGAGTAACTCTAGAGATGAAAACTTATACTATGAAAATCTTCAAATCGCGAGCTAATTTACCCTTCCCGAAGTCGAAACACTGAGATCAAGCTGAACTTTTGATTGTGTTTGATTGAGTTGGCAAAGGGTGAACCATGCATGTCCATGAGGTAAGTGGGGAAGCCAAAGTAACCCACACAATGATTCAATACTCCTTGAAAAACCAAGGCCCTGTGCTATACATGAACCAAAATAGAGAAGATGGAGTTCTACCAGTGTGTCACCATGTGTTGTAGCGGCTACAACCACCCTCCAAAATTTTGGCCTGCACCCAACTTCGGAGCCTCCCTCGAGATTTTCGCTTGATGAATACACACCCCCAAGTTCACTCCGTGAGCCTATGTAAGTCTTCGCATCAACCTTGCTTGTGCATTTCATTCAAGTTCTACATGTTGGTGTCTAAGTCATGCTTGTGACCATGTTCTGGCTATGCTCAAAGTCTTCACTTCGTGTGCACTTGTTGCGTTCGCTATGAAGGAATATGTTGCACTCACACACGGAGTCATATTCACTGTCGCACAAGCACCATAACGGGCGATCAACAATAAATCACGAGTGTTGCGCTTGTCACTTGCACTGTTGATCAGTCATGCTAAACATCTGTGTCTGGATGGTTTGAGTCGTCTCATCATCGAGTCATGTGAGTGTGTGTTTACATGATCACCTATTCATATTTCAACCGTCCACACACTTAACCATTTTTGCTGAAGTTATGGTGACTGGAATCCCCTTTGACAGCCGGACCATCACCTCGTAATTGACTCAATTGAATGTCACCCAGAGTAGTGCAGAAGCATTAAGAAAGTCTTTCCAAGCTGTGTTGATCGCAATAAATTCAATCAGATGTCATGCTGGCCACCTAGAAAGTCAGACTCGACAGCCACCTCAGGACTGACTCCCCTCCAAAATTGCATAGAGGCTGTTAACCTTTCCTCCTCGGCTGATTGACAAAATTGTGCAGACAGGATAGACAAACACCAAGTGCCCGTCCCCGTCTCTCTTAGAAAATTGTGCAGTTTTCCCAGTCAGTTATCCCGAAATTGCGTAGTTTTCAAGAGCATGCCTTCTATTGCCCAATAGTCCACTCAGCTCAGAAATTGCACAGAGATGATCAGTAGGCCAACCTCCTAGCCTTAGTAGAGTTCTCCTTGCCAACAACTCCTAGCAGAAGACTGCCAATTACTCCCAGGAATTGCGCAGTTTCTGCTGCCAGTGACCCAACAACCAACTGCCAGTTCCCTCTAGGAATTGTGTAGTTTTGGCTACCAGTGACCCAACAACCAACTTCCAGTTCCCTTTTGGAATTGTGCAGTTTTGGTTGCCAGTGACCTAGCAGCCAACTTCTTGTTGCCTCTAGGAATTGTGCAGTTTTAGCTTCCAGGCTCCCGGACAGTTCCTACTAAAACCTGTGCAATCTCTACCTGCTGACCCTCCTTGCAACCCCACCTATTCTTCCAAGAAATTATGCAATTTTTTCCTTCTAGCCCCTGCTGTCCACTCATTCTGGAAACTACATAGATCCTGCCTACCTTTGCCTTCCTGCAGCCTAGACTGTCCCTCCCAAAATTTGCTCAATTTTTCCTTCCAGCCAAGCTAGACCCCATAGATAGTCACTATTGACTTGTATTGCCCGTCTCCATCACTCAGTGACTCTTGCGCAATTTTCATCAGCAGTGCTCAGAGCCATTATCCTGATTCACAACCTTGTTTCCTCTCACAATCACCTGCATCCGAAATGATCATATGTCATGGTAGACTAGGAGGTTTTGGATTTTATGTCATCTCGTCATGAGTGACTACAGGTATAGGTACACTAACAAACATGGCACGACGATGAAAGGGATGAACAAAGAGAGCACATGCAGAAGGACAGGTTCACCAATGGATGAATGAGAAATGCATGCAAAGAGAGGGGCTTGCGAATGGATGATCATGTAAAGATGTGTTTGCAGATGAATGGGTGAGAAAACATGCAAGATGTGCTCACTGAAAAATGAACGAACGAACATGCACCTTCGAAAACAGATGAGCCTATAAATCCTACCAACATGCAAGCAAGGAACAACATGCCAAAGCTTCATCAAGCAACCAAAGACCATCGAAGACTCTGTGCACTTCCTCATGTGGAGGTAAAGCTATAATACACCATGAATACATCCACCACCCAGCAAAAATGTAGCTTGACATGCACTCTTGTAGTAACACAAATGTACCAACACTATCATGTCGAGTCATGTCATAAGTCATGTCACCCACATCTCCGTTATGGGGTATGTTTTCAATCAATGTAATGTAATGTGTAAGTCCAAGAGACCCACTTGTTGTACAAAGAGTCATGTAAAGTCGAAAAGTCATGGAAGTCAAACAGTCATGAGGGTAGTCGAAAAACCACAAGGGTCAGTTTCACCCTTGGCTATAAATGCCCCCTCATTTATACATGAAAAAGGATTTTCACCCCAACTCCTCCCACATAGCCAAGAGATTCTATAAGATTTGCTTTGAGAAGTAATGGCTCCAACGCTCCGCACTTAGGGATAGTGATGTATGGTGTAACAATGTGTCTTGGAACTTTCACTTAATTTAGAAGCCTGCTAATAGGCCAACACTTTTTCACACATGTATTGTAATTATTGTAAGACTAATCTTTAACACTTGTGATGCATGTTGCTTTAACTTGTGTTCTACATCTAAACTATTTCACTTCTTGTAATACATAATCTATTAATGGGAATGTGTTGTATATGATGTTAATGCTGTCTCGCTCGTGTAGACTACTCTCTCAGAGACTAGACAGAATTTTCACATAAATCTTGCTCTAACAACCATTTCACTCGTTCAGACTCATCCATTGAGGGTTGTACGCATTATCTTACCTTGTGTGTTGTGACTATCGCATCTATGTGGATTACTTCTTCGAAAGCTATGCATGCCCTATTGTGTTGTGTGTTCCTAGCTGAGTTGGGACTTCATCCCAACCAACTTGGGACTCACACCCACCGTCTCCCTCTACAATGAAAGAACCATTGACACAAGTGGCACTTACACTCACCAGGCACATGAACCTCACTTCTTGATGACAAAGTAGACCACTCTCCTGTGCTGACA
This sequence comes from Pinus taeda, assembly GCA_000404065.3. NCBI lineage: Eukaryota > Viridiplantae > Streptophyta > Pinopsida > Pinales > Pinaceae > Pinus > Pinus taeda. Next base: position 37,204 of record APFE031681241.1, read on the forward strand.
AGAAAGAGTTGAGGAAAATTCTTAAGACAATGGAAACAAGGCTATCATACCGAATGGGACTACCACACCAAATGGTGTGAGTTCTAATTTGGACTTCATACTGAGCTGATCCCCTGAATGTTGGTGGGTCTAGCACTGTCAACACATGAGGACAACATTATCCTAGTCTTCTTGACGGTGGTGGACCCACCAACATTCATGGGATATCCCCAGTCTGAAGTCCCAACTAGACCTCACACCATTTGGTGTAGGAGTCCCATCTAGTACAATGGCCTGGTTTCCATTGTCTTAAAGTTTTGCCTTAGCTCTTGCTTGTCAGCGCATGAAAGTGCTCTGATTTGTCTTTGAACAATGAGGTTCGTGTGCCTGGTGAGAGCTTAATCTTACCTGTGTCAAGGTTCTTTCACCGCAGAGGTAGAGGGTGGAAGTGAGTCTCAAGTTGAAAGGAAATAGTCCCAAATCTGTCAGAGACACACAACACAAAAGGACATGCACAACTTCCGACAAACTAGTCCACACGAATCCGGCAGTCACAAAACACAAAGTAAATGGAGAGCATGTACAACACCCATTAGAGTAGTCCACACGAGTGTGACGGTCGTTATAACAAGTTTTCCAGAATGGTTCTGTTGAGTGTCTGATGGGATAGCCCACATGGGTGAGACAACGTTAACAACTTGTACAACACGTTTTCTTAAGCATATGTATTAGAACAACAAAAATAGTTCAACTATTTTAACACAAGTTAAAGCAACATGCATTGCATGTGCCCAAAGAATAGTCTTACAAACAAATACAATACATGTGGGAAAATGTGTTGGCCTATTATCAAGCTTCTAAATTAAGTGAAAGTTCCAAGACACATAAGTACCCCATACATCACTAACCCCGATAGTGGGGCATTGGAGACACTAATCGCTCCTCAAAGAAAATACTACAGACTCTCAAGGCTATGTGAGAGGAGCCAAGGTGAAAATCCCTTTGCATGTACAAATGAGGGGTATTTATAGCCAAGGATAAAACTAGCCCTTATGATTGTTCGACTTCCCTCATGACTGTCTGACTTACATGACTCTTCGGATTTACATGTGGGTCTCTTGGACTTCCACATTACATTACATTAATTACAATAATGTCACCCACAATAATGATGTGGCTGAGATGACTCATGACATGACTCAACACGAGAAAGCTGGTGTGTTCATGTTGGTCGTAGTGTGCATGTCAAGCTGCAATAATGCTGAGTGATGGATGTCCTCTTGGTGTATCAGAGATTCACCTCCGCATGGCAAGGTGTGCAGTCTTCGTTGGTCTTGGTGTTCACTTTATGTTGCATGTGCAAGTTTTCCCTTCGCTTATACATTCGCATGCTCCATGTGTTCATCCATTCATGAAAAAATATCCTTGCATGTATTCCTTGTTCATCCATTCGTGAAACAATCTCCTCGCATGTATTCCTTGTTCGTTCGTTCACTAAAAAATCTCCTCACATGTGTTCCTTGTTCATCATTGTGTCATGTCTTATCCATGTACCTGTAACTGCAATCATTCATGATGAGATGACATCAAATCAAGAAATCTCATAGTATACCATGATGCGTTGTCGTTCGCCTTCTAATGCAGGTGACCGGGAGGGAGGACAAGACTCTTTAAGCAAGGAAGATTTCAAGCTGGGATGCGGACTTCGAGCATTGTTCATGAAAATTGTGCAGAGGTCACTGGGAGGCTGAGATGGGGAATCTAAATTAGTAGTGACTATCTACGGTTTCTGTTTCTACTGGAGGGCAGATTTGTGCAATTTTTTGAGGGAGACAGTGTAGGCAGCTGAGGAGTCTGGTAGTGAAAATTGTGCAATTTCTCTGGGGAGCTAGAAATAGGCTGTGAAAGGCTACTTGGAAAAATGGCGCAATTTTTTTGGAGAGATGGCAGCGGGCTATGAGAGGATGCTAGAAAAAAACAATAAAATGCTAGGATGCTAGCCTTCTATACATCCTTGCACATTTTCTGAGCTGAATGGGATGTTGTGCAGCTTGGGGACATCTCACAAAAACTTAGCAGTATTTTGGGTGAGCAACAAGCCACCTGATTAGGTGATTGGTTGGAAAGACTACACAATATTTTAGGGTAGTGTTGTGACGGACATAGGATGTCTATCCAATATGCCTTCACAGTTTCTTTAGTCAGCAGAGTGGGCATGCTTGGCAGCTTCTATCCAATTTTTTGGAGGAGGGAGGCCTGGGGTTACTTCCTAGTCAAACTCTCCAATTGACTAGCTGGAGGCTCGGTTGAGGTACTTGCAGGCAACACATATTGAAATGGATTGTTGGGAAACTTATACGCTATCTAGGTGACATTCAGTCGAGTCGATTCTAGGTTTACGCAGTGTAAACTGCCTGGGAGGTAGCCTCAATCTCTATGCAATTTTGGGCAGCGGTACATAATCACTAATAGATGAAACTATACAATGCAACTCAATGGATGTCAAGTTGTTGGAGGATGGTCCGTTCAAAAGAGCTTCAAGAAAATGACCAAGTCTATGAACATGTGACTTCATACTTGTATGACCTCGTGAACACACACTGAACATGACTTGACAACAAGATACCTTGAACCATCAAGACAAAATACACTCAGTGTGACTGACTGACGGTGTGAGCGACAAGCATGACACTTGTGATAGATCGTTGAATGACCGCGATGATGCTTGTGTGAAAGTGCATACAACGTCATTTGTGAGTGTGACATATGTTTACATAGGGACACAACTTGTACACATGATGGCGAACCTTGTGTCTGGCCAGAACATGACTGCAAGCATGACATTGTGACCAACATGCAAAAAGATGTCTAATGAATGGTCAAGAAAGGAGGGTGAAAAGAATCAGCATGGGCTCATGGGATGAGCCCAAGTTCTTGCAAAAATCAAGGAAAAACCCAAGGAAGGATTCTAAATTCAATGCAGGCCAAAATTTTGGAAGGTGTTACAACTGCTACAATACTTGACGACACACTAGTTGAACTCCAGATTCTCTATTTTGGTCCATTGTCAGCACAGGGTGTAGAAATTTTATGAATAATATGACACTTATTCAACTGAGATTATCCTGATTATACACTATTGTGGAATACATGCATAATACATAATCTCATCTACGTTGATCATCAATATTGCAGAAGCATAAACAATTGCATGCAAAGATAGAAGCATCAATGACACATAACACAATATGTTTCACAGGGAAAGCTTCTCACTAAAAACCCCAAACTATCTTTGTATTATATTGATTGAGATCATGTAATAGTATACAGTACAATATTAGCTCCACTGCTACACACAATACAGCATAGATATGAAACAATCGCTAGCTCAAATCACCTCCACTGCTTGCCTGCCTCCACTGCGCAATCCTGCATAGAGAATGCTGAGAATGGCTGATCCATTCACGTGTTTCCCTTGTGTAAAACTACGTAATCCTCATTTGCAACTCAATCCCACTGATTATGCAAATCACATGCACAACTATAGTCACAACTGACAGTTGTCTTGTCCTTTGACTCACCTCTAACACTTGTCTCCACTAAACTGTCCATGCACTGAGTTAACTGATGTATTCTTCAGTTGCTTTATGAGTTAATAATTAGTGAATTAATTAATAACTAATTCACACCACTCAACAATAGTCTATTTTCCAGTTAGACTAACTACAACTAGTTCAACTAAGTCAAACTGAACACAACTCCATCAACTCTTGATCCAACTCCACAAAACTCAATCACTGAAGTCCTAATTGAAGTCCTCCATGCAATAGCTCAAGTTAACCCATAGGAAGCACGTATTTCCTTATGGCAGTTGCATGTGCCACATCTGTAGCTCAAACTGAAGTGCTCCAAGAGAATAAGATAATGTTTATAGTCCAAATATTATTAAGGGCTAATAATATTCGATTGTTCTATATTTAGACTGATAGTACCTCCGTTGTTGTCTAAAAATAGAAGTCCTTCTATTTTTACCAACATGACCAATCATCCATAAACAGCATCCCGCAACTCATAGACCATGATCCATATGTCTAAAAATAGACTTTGCGCCAAAACTTGCCCAGCGGGCCCACTTAGTGAAGGCGACTTCTTTTCAGTAAGCTCCATCATCTTGTTGCATTCTCAACACTCTCTCTCAACAAGATATGGATTATCAGCAACCCCTATCCTATCTCGGTGGTACTTGAATTTGCTCCTGGTGAGCGCCTTCATCAAGATATCAGCATCCTGATCCTCTGTGGGAATATATGAAAGTAACATGATTCTCCGCTCCACACAATCTCTAATATGATGGTACCTGATGTCGATGTGTTTGGATCTATCATGAAATACAGGATTAGCCAAGAGTTTAATGCAACTTTGGTTATAACAATAAATCACAGTAGGATCCAAATGAGACCCGAACAACCCGACCAGGATCTTCCTCATCCATATAGCCTTGCATGCAGCCAACCTTGCTACCATATACTCAGTCTCCGTGGAACTGAGTGCCACGGATCTCTACTTCTTGTTGTACCAAGAAACTACTGTCGATCTGATACTGAAGATCCCTCTAGATGTGCTCTTTCTGTCCGTTGGACTCCCTTCCTAATCTGCATCCGTGAAGCCACATAGCTTCACCTCATCCTCCTGTCAATACCACAATCCATATCTAGATGTGCCTATGATATAATGCAATACATGCTTGCCTGCCTTCCAGAAGAGCTTGGTAGGCTTAACCATAGCTTGTGAAAGCTAGTTAATAGCATAGCATATTTCTGGTCGTGTATTGACCAGATACATAAGCGACCCCACCAACTATTGATAAACAGTCATCCACTACCTCCACTGAAGTAGCATCCTCCTTCCTCCAGCCTCCAGGAAGAGGAGTATCAACAGGCTTGCAGCCATGCATGTTGAACTTCTCCAATATCTCCCGAGCATACTTACCCTGAGAAACAAATAATCCATCACTACGCTGCCAAATTTCCAATCCCAGGAAATAATGAAGGAGGCCCAAGTCCTTCATCTCAAACTCCCGAGCAAGATCCTCCTTGCATGAAAGTATCAACAACTCATCTCCCGTTAGAATCAAATCATCTACATCAAGTACAATGATAAGCAAATTACCCTCCACCACAATCTGGTATAGGTCAGGATCTACCTCACTCTTGGAGATTCCAAGTCCGGTGAAATAACTGTTTATCCGTGTGTACCAAGCACGAGGTGCTTGTTTCAACCCATACAATGCTCTCTTGAGCCTGCACACATGCGACTCGCTAATGATGATCTCGAAACCTTAGGGTTACATTATGTACACTTCCTCCTGAATGACTCCGTTGAGGAACGTAGTCTTCACATCCATCTGATGAATGTGCCACCCCATCTGCGTTGAGAGAGCAAGAATCATCCGTATGGAAGAATACCTTGCGACAGGTGAAAAGGTCTCCTCATAATCGATCCCCTCTATCTGTGAGAAGCCTCTGGCAACAAATCTTGCCTTGTACTTCTCCACACTCCCATCAACTGCCTGCTTCACTTTGTAGATCCATCTCGAACCCACCACTGATTTCCCTTTCGGTCTTGGGACAATCTCCCATGCACTGTTTCTGACAATCGAGTCATACTCTTCCACCATGGCGTCTACCTATGCAGGATCCTCCATAGCTTCCTCGAAAGAGGATGGCTCTGTCATGACACATTTGCTCACAAGAGCCATGTATCTAGTGTACCGATCTAGTGACTGTCTCTGCCTGTGCTCTACTATAGGTGGTCCTACAACCTTCTCTGCATCTTGAGCCAGTCGCTCAGCTTCTGTAGTGCGCTTTCGCCCTCTGATGGTTTCCGCTGCATGAGTGGTCTCTTCCACTCCATGAACTTCCTTTTGTGGCTGATCCATGTCTTGAAGCTCATCCTTAGGAACTAATAGCTCCTCATCTGCATGCAAGTGTGGCTCCCTCTCAAGCGAACACTTCATGGCTTTCTCCTCATGAAATTTTATATCCCATTGCACAACAGTCTTACGACTGTCTGGCAAATACACATGATAGTTGTGGGGCGTATTAGTGTACCCCACAAATATCCCAACCTCTGCGGTCGACTCCAACCTCTTCCTCGCATCCTTCGTTACATGCATGTAAACAAGAGAACAAAAAATCCTCAAATGGGAAATATCAGGCCACTTACCAGAATAAGCCTCCTCGGGTGTACTCATGCCAAGTATCTTGTGAGGACAACGGTTCTGCACATATACTGCAATATTGCATGTCTCCACCCACAAGTGAAGAGGTAGGCTCCGATCATGCAACATTGCCCGTGTAGCACCCACGATCATTCTGTTCTTCTGCTCAGCAACCCCGTTTTGCTATGGGTTATGGGGAGCTATGAGCTCTCTTCAAATCCCTTCCGCGCTGCAGAAATCCTTGAACTCGCTAGAGATGAATTCACCACCATTGTTTCTCCTAAGAGCCTTCACCTTCTTCCCCGATTCCTTCTCGAACAGTGCTTTGAACTCACAGAACTTTGAGTATGTCTCGCTCTTCTTCTGCATGAAGAAGATCCAGCACTTTCGGGAGAAATCATCAACAAAGATCACATAGTACCTCTACTTTGCTGTCGAAGCAACTGAGAAAGGTCCACACACGTCTGTGTGAATTCTCTCAAGGATCGTCGTGGCACGACTATCCATCTCGTGAAAGGTGGCTTTCACAAAATTTCCCAAAATACACCCCTTGCACTGATCTGACTGTGCAAGAGTGCCTTTAGGAAGCCCAATAGAGATCTGTTGCAGTATATTCAAGGATCCATGGTGAAGGTGGTCGAATATCTGGTGCCACAGCTCGTCATCATCTCGGCTCACCACTCCTTCTACCTTGCATGTCATTGTTGAGCAGCCATCTACATGCAACTGATAAAGGTTCTTGACTCGAACCCCTATCTGTCGGGTTTCTCTAGCTGTCTTACTGAGCAGGAAAGCCTTTCCCTCACCGAAAACAACATCATATCCCTTGTCTTCTAACATTGCCACAGAGATAAGATTCTTCTTTAATCCTGGAACATGCATCACTTCCTTCAATACGAAGGGTTTACCAGACGCCCTCTCAAAGGAAATGGTACCGATACCAGTTGCACTGTATCTACCATCATCACCCATCTCGATGTGCACTCCAAGATCTTTCTCATCCAGATCAGAAAACAAATCTCGATCTCCTATCATGTGAAAAGCCGCACCACTATCCAAGAACTATACTGATCCCATCACACTTGATACCAAGCATGCGATCAGTGAAAAATCCATCTCAAACTACGAGGCTAAGGCCTCTCCCACTGTAGATCCAGCAGCTTGCTTATTTTTCTTCTTCTGCAGACAATTCGTGGCACAGTGTCTGTGCTGGTGACAGTGAAAGCACTTCACCTTGGACATGTCCTGCTTCTTGCCTTTCGCACCAGAATGAGAAGCTTTCTTTTTCTTCCCCTTCTTTGATTTGGGAGCCAAAATGCAATTTTTCATCAGGTGCCTTTGATGAAGATCTGTCCCTAGTATTCCGCCTGATCTCCGCTTGCACAAGATACGACCAAAGTCTCTCCCATCCTGGCAATTTCTCCCGACCATTGACAGAGTCCTGATAGTAATGCTAACTCTTCGGAAGACCAAGTAGAGCCAAGCTCACCAAGTTCTCATCATCAAAAGTCACCCCCACACTTCCCAGCTCATCCCGACATTGGGTGAACTTCGTGAGATACTTGGGCATACTGTCGCCTTTCTCACACTTTATGTTTCTAAGTTTATCCTTGAGTGCCAACTTCCTCTGATCGCTCTTGCTTTGGAATAGATCTGTCAACGCTTTCCACATCAAGTATGGAGTATCCTTTCCATGAAGGCTGGACACAATGTGATCCCTCACGCCCTCCAACAGAATCCTTCAACACTTTGTTGTGTTCTTTTACCAATCCGCAACTTGAGCAACATTAGTAGGTCTTGGGACATCCACATCTATGAACTCCTTCAACCCATTATCATCTAACGCCGCCTCCATCCTATCCTTCTATGCAATATAGTTTGAGTTGCCTTCAAGGGCATACTCCATTCACAATCCGTTGAAAGACATTTCAACTTTGACACCAAGAAAACATTGCTGCAAATTCAAATTCCACCAGCTCAAAACTCAACCGCTCCTGATCTAAAATTCGAAATTGTTGAGGAGGTAAATCCCCTCTGTGGATAGAGGCGATCCCTACTAGCCCAGACCGGGTCTAGCAACAATCTTACAATGCTACCACGCAAGTTCCTAATTGCAAATTAAAGACCAATGGTGAGGGCCTACCTAGATTCCAACACTAGTGCTTGTAGAAGAGGTGACGCTCCCATTCCTTTGCTCCGGCAGATCACGATCCCCATGATCTCCATGAATGGAAACATGCACACACAAAGAACGACACAAACACAAATATAAAATCCAGCATATGCAACTATATATCAATAAGAATGGATATAACTCATCATTATTACAAATAACAATAAGAGTGGAACCATAACAATAGTCGTTTATTAATGATAAACAAAGAAGAATACAACCATAGTTCTGACGTTAGATCCTCCTTTGGCTGGGTGATCAGTAGCACATGTCTTGCAAAGCTTGTTGGGAGTAGGAACAAGCCCCTCTCTCTTTGGTTATTGGGCAAGAATCTCCTCACTTGTATTTGGCCTTATGGGAATGAAGAAGGCTCTTGCAGCATGAAGCTCTTGGAAACTTGACAATTCTCAATCTCTGGAACTAGCTTGTCAAGGAAAATGGACAAGCTTTTATAGATGGAGGAAGGGGAGTTTGGATCATCCATAATATTCATGGGATTGGCTTTATCACTAAAGAAGCTTCCATGAGAGGTGGCAAACCACTTCCTCTCTATGGAGATCCGAAGCCAAACCACCCAACTCAAGATAGATTCAATCTAGGAATTTGTTAGGATGAATCTTCCGCTATTTGTTTGTTAAAAAACACCACTGATTATGGTTGGCACGAGTGCGACTCTGTGACAAAGCGCCAACTGGTGCGTCCTCTTTGGAGG